>LPNX010366762.1:0-30550 GCA_001517045.1 Pseudotsuga menziesii | reverse complement strand
GGGGGGGAGAAGTGTAAAGCTGTGTTGCTGGATCCACCACCCTAGTGTGTAGGATCCGCGGATCGATGGATTCGATACATATCCGGATTGGATCCGCCTTAGATCCACCATGGAAATAGATCCCCTGCAGAAGGAAATGTATCTGGGTCCCAAGAAACAGATCCTGTGAAAAATAAAAAAAATTCTGAAATTTTCAAACGGATCCTGTGAAAAATCAAACAATTCCTGAAATTTTCAGACGGTTTCTGCAACTTCGAGTGCTTCTATGACCCATTCATCCCCCCAAAAAATTATTTTTTAATGAAAAACCCCATTCCTGCCCAAGGTCTGATCAATCATTATGTCAAGATATGCTCTTGAACTCTGATATATCAATATCAAGGTCTGCTCTCAACGTTTTTATTTGACATATCTTTATGGTCAAGGTCTGCTGTCAAGGGCTGATATATCTTTATGTACTATGTTGTTGCTCAGTTACCTACACTATTTTGTAGTCTTGCCGTAGCGTTCAAGAAAACCACTTTAGTCTCTGCTGATAGGGACATGTGGATGTGGCTCACAAAAACACTATTACGACCTGCTTCAAGTTCAATGCTGAAATGGTTTTTAAAATTATCAATATCACAACTTATCAATTTATCACTTATGGTAGATGAACTCTCTGTTTTGGCAATAACTTATAGTTCTACTCTTGTGTTTCCTAATTAGTTTTGTTTCATTCTATTTTTCTATTTATTATACAAATATTTTTAGATTTGTTTGTACTTGTCGTTTTCCCGCCGTATCCAGATCCTTGGTTTTAAAAAATCTAGCAAATTTGTATCCGGATCCGTATCCATATCCTGGTAACTTAGGTATAAAGTGACTTTATGTAAATAAATAAAGTTGTACTTCAAAGTTTAAGTTGTGGGTCCCATTATGAGATGTGCATTTAATTATTATTTTTTATTAATAAAAAGTGCATTTAATGAGAACCATTGATCTTAAGATTTAATCATAACCTTTTAAGTGAGTTAGTTAGGGATAGTTATAGAAAGTGAAGTATAAAAAGAGTAAAGGGGACAAAGAGAAATACACCATGGTTGAGAGAGAGGCTGAGATAGGGCGCACTTCCCAAGAAAGGAAGGACAAAGGAACAACTTCCAATGCAACTACAATAGAGTTTACAGTCCAGCAGGGGCTCAAACTTCAAGACAGTTGCTGAATATTGGCACAAATCCCAAGGCAGATTGACAGGAATATTTTCTGCACAAGAATCTGAACCAGTCCATACAACACTGACATGTTTTCCAAGGCAGAAAGGATTTGGTTTTGCTGTTATTTTTCTTGACATGCTGTACAGAAGGCCGTACATTGGCACACATTCCAAGACAGATTCTAGGTTCTGATTATTGGCACGCATGAAGCAGCCAAGGAAGATTTATTTTGTTGGCACGTATTCCTATAAAAGTTACAAGATGGGAGAGATAAAATTTCTGAGTTGTAAAGAAGTTTTCAGATTTCCCTAATAAAATTTTTCTCACAAGGGTTTTCCCAGTTTGGGTTTTGCCCTGGTCAAGGTTGACCTAAATTACTATGTACATGATTAATGTTTAGAATTTATGGATTTAAGTACTTGGCATGAGTATTTTATGTCTTTAAAATCTGAAAGTAATTTTAAGCTTAAAATCTATAAGTTGCTAAGTGTTTGACAAAACACTTCAAAGAGAATTTTGGTCTGTTGCACGCCAATGGTTCCCACCTTTTGAGAAACTCGTTCTGGAGGTTCCCACGTTCCAGGGAACTTGGGAACCGGAACAAAACTTCCCTGATTGACCGGGAATAGTTTCTAGAACTTTGAAATGATTAGGGAACTTTGATAGGAGAAAATGGGAATGTGGGAATTGCAAACTAGGCATTCCGATGGAAGGTGACTGCTATACGTTCCCTAAATCCAAGACAACAACCTCCAGCTCCTCGTCGAAGGTAAACAATATATGTTCCTAGCTCGTGACCGCACAAAATTTCCTTTTGGCGGCAAAACCTCCCATGAATTCTAGCTGCCAAAATAGTTTCTGTGAATTCTTAAGCCTGATTTATGGTTATAAATACATGCCTTACACCCTTCATTAACACACCGAAGCGGATTAAGATCATTAATTGTGGGATGAAATGATTGATGCTATAATGATGCTATAATTGTATTGCAATACTGCAAATGAATGATGCTATAATTGTGGGATGAAATAAGTTCTGAATTAAAAGGTGAAAGAGATGAAAATTATACTACTAAAGCTAAATAGGTAACATTGTATCAGAGCAGTTTTGAATAGATGCCATTGCTAGAGACTGTTTGTGCCCTGATTTGGAAACTAGGGCTTCCAATTTTGGACACTTCTCTCCATTGTTTGGGCTTGAAAGAAGCACACTGGAACTCACCTTAGGAGGGCGCACTTATTTATGGAAGCATATTTTAGTTTTGTGAATTTTCAATTTTGACCTAGTCTCTGCCAAGGTCAAGAACTAGGGCTTCCAGTTTCAAGCCTTTTCGACCACAGTTTGGGTTTGGCCTAGCATACTAGAACTCGCCCTAGGAGGGTGCATCTACTTGTGGACTCAGTTTTCAGCCTTGCCAATAGACAAACTTCATTTTTTGAGTTAGCTCCTGCTAGGGTTTCTAGGTTAGATTTTCAGATTTGGTCAAAATGTTGTCCAGATTGGAAGATAAGGTGGATGATGTTGAAATTACAGATGAATCCCAATATTCTTTTGTCTATGCCCTTAATGGTACTGTTGTCTCATCCATTTTAGTTAGAGCTACCATGATGCATAAATTATACCAGAGATTTGAGCTACATGAGCTAGAGAAGAGCTATGGAGACACGGATCATCGGTGAAATACCCTTATCTCAGGGTTAGTCAGAGTACCTTAGAGCATTTTCAGACTCCCATTGTCATGGTTGATCCCTGGATGACCCCATTGAGATGAGTTGGCTGGGTCATGGTTCACTTGGATATCAACAGATTTCAATATTGGTATACTTCCCTTGCCCCTACAGTCATAAGTCATGTCTCAGATCCATTCAACAGGGCATGTATATGGGAGATCATGTATACTTATGCATATGGATGTTATTGTTTGGTCTCGTTTATTTATGTTAGTAGTCTGAATGGGTATGTAGTGACTATTGCTTTGGTGTTTCTATGCTTATTAGTTACTGTTGTAGGCTTATTGTAGAAGTGGTTAAATGGCCTTGAATGTGAGGCCTTGATGTATACTCACTGGTCTTTTTCCCCACCTAGTATAGACTTGGTCATTGTCCATCTTCCCTACTAGCCGTGGCATGATGTGTCATTAGTTCCACCCATTCAACTCCTTCATCCTTGGATCTTTATCCTTCATTTAGATTGAGATGTGTGACTTCGAGGAACTTCCCCCTTTGACCTCTTTTTGCACTAGTATCCGTGTTATTTGTGTCTCGGCTTTGGAGTGTGTGGATGCATAGCTTAACTGTGGATCCACTTCTGGTTAGATTGCCCCTGATGTGGTGGTGGATGGTAGAGTTGTGTTTTCCGTTGGGTTGCATCCCATTAGCCCTCGAAGCAAGTATTCCTGCCATCATTTCATGCATATGTGTATTGTGTTATATCTAAAGAAAGGAAATGCAAACCCAAAAGGATAACATGAAGTGAAATAAAGTGAAAAGGCCCAAGAAGCCAGTGATGACCAAAATCAAAATCAAAAGGAGTGTTGGATACATAAGAAAGAAATGTAATGATTACTCATCATAGAGCCCAAAAGGGCATGGATGTGAGATAGGGAAAGAGGCCGCTAATTATCAGTGTCCCCTATAACCTTCCCACATTACAATTGCTTGTGTACTCAACGCAAGAGGTTCTTGTTAGATACTCATGGAGCTTGAGGCTGACTTGGATGTGAGTTGCAGATTTCTTGTTAGAGCATAGTGGTGGTATCCTAAGCACTTTATCCCATTTGTGAGACACCACCATCCCCTAGTGTTTTCCAATGCCAATATGCACATGCCATTGTGGTCCTCTGATTCCCATGTTTATCCAAATGGTCGCACTGTTAAGGTCTACTAGTCAAGCTCCCTAAGCTTAAGCCTTGTTTTATCTACTTCACCCATGGCTAGTAGGATGACCAAGTTTATAAGTGAGTATACATTGAAATCTTCAATGAAAAAGTAATGAGACTATTTTGACTAAGGCTTGTTTTTCTTCTATTTTGTGTTGATCACTATTACGCAATAGAACTATGACAACATTATAGCGAGGCTGAGGCTAGTGCAAGGGGTCAATTTGTTTTTGATTGTACAGGCCAATGAGGGTTTTATTTGGTTTGGGGGTTGTTTACCCCCTGATTTGGACATGGCCAACCCCGTTGGTTTCACTCTCAAAAGTACCTTGCTTAGTGGCTTTGTTAATTGCCCCTTCTAGCAAGGTTGAGGCTAGAGCAAGTGGTCAATTGTTTTTTGATTGTACATGCCAACGAGGGTTTTATTGTATGGATATTTGGTTGGGGGGTTGTTTACCCCTTGGATTGGACATGGCCAGCCCCATTGATTTCACTCTCAAAAGTACCTTGCTTAATGGTTTTGCTAATTGCCCATTTGGTGTGATGATATCTCCACCATACAGGGATTTATGCCCATGGGTTGGTGCTCTGGGGCTTCTGGGGGTGACCCACTAGGGCACATGTGCATCTTGGTCGTTTGACTTGTAGAGGTGATTGTGCTTTGTAAAGGACTATTATCTCCACCTAGCACACCTTCTTGCACCCACTTGGACCTATTTCAGCTTCTAGGGACCCTTGCTCCAACCTTCTTAGCCCATTGCGCCTTTCTTCTAGCTATCGATCACCAGATGAGCCTACAGTGCCTTAGAGGGGGGGCGTTGAGGGATTTTCAACACTTTGCGGTTAGATGGGGCATGGTGTTCCCCCTTGGCTCACTACTTCATCAAGTGAAGCCATTTCTTTGATTATTTTAGCTTATTTTTATTATTTTATACTTTTTGGGTTAAAATTCCTTAGGTAGAATTTACCCTAAAAACAATATTATTTTATATTTTAGGACTTGTAGGCTCATTTTAAAATATTCAAGAAGAAAAGGTATAAATAAAGCCTCTCCTCTCATTGTCAAATCATAAGACAAGGGTTCTAACATGAAATTATTTCTTTTTCTCCTACTCTTTGAGTCTTCTTGGTGATGTGCACTTCTCTTGGGATGATTCTCTTTGCTTGATGGTGGATGGATGAATGATCTAGGGCTTCTTTCTTGCACATGCTATGGCTGGTGCTAGACTTGTTGGAATAACATATGCACAAGTGAGGTCTAAAGGTTTCTTCTTTGCTCATATTTTGTTATTATTGGTGAATAATGTTACTATGTGGATTTAATGGTAGAGCTATGCTACAGTTCTTTGAATTAGGGCTTTTTACCAATATTCTATCAACTATTTGTGAAGGAAACTTCTTGCGTAAGGGTTTCCTATTGTTTTTGGGGCCTTGGACATCTCCATTTGCCTTAGGCTCACCTACCGAATCCTAGAGGTTGCTAGGGGATGCCCTAGCTTCCAAGTGCTAGAGGGACATTTCAAGAGAGGGACACTAAGCATGATCTCTCAATGCCTTAAGGATTGAGACAATAACCATATGCCCTTTCTTGTCATTTTTACTCTATTTCTTGGCATTTATTGTAGTTATATTTATTGCCGCAATTTTATGCATAAAAAGACCTAAGAATCAAAGAAATTCCAAAAACCCTAAAAATTATAAAATTCATAACTTCAAAAATAGTCGTGAGTTTGTAACTCTGGTCCTCCATATAAATTCGATCGAGTGGATTTATCCACGGATTGGGAAGGGCATCCTCATTTAATGTATAAAAAACCCTGAAAACCATATATTATAAAAAAGCCCTAAAAATTTACATAAATTAAAAAATCTACAAATATTTGGATTTTGCTAAATCTAGTCCACCCATCAATTTCTCCCTAGTGGATTGTCCACAACCCTTGAAGGGCGCCCCGATTCGAGCACTTGCATTGGGAAACATGAAATCGTCATATCTTCAAAACCCTAGCTAGCGTTTTGCATTTGAGGCCATCTATGACCTCGCCTTGACCTCCTTATCCTTCTCCCATCGAGGTTGTACTTTTCGAAGGTGTCCTTGGGGTTATCTTAAATTCATTGGAAACCTGATATTTTGTTGCAAATCTTTGTTATCTATTGTGCTAGATAAGCAATAGCTCGAATTAACTCCTTAGTAGATCTAGTAGTCTTATGATCTTATTATTTGACTCCATATAAAGGCACGGTCTCTGTCATAAAGGTTGTAGAAAGATATCTGTTTGTTAGTAATTGTAGGTATCTTGATAGGGCTCTCGCCTGGGTTTAGGAGTTATCTGAAGTAGTTGAGAGACTAAGATGAGGTGACATTGGGTTTAGATCTCTCTCATGCTTACCATTCACTAGCTTATTGCATAACATTGCGCTACAAACCCTAGACTGCTAGTTTGAACGGTAACAATCACCATAGCTTATGTTTTAGTTGGTCTACTAACATAAATAAGGGAGCATATTTCATTCCATTGTGAATGCAGGTGTTCATAGTTTTAGCTCATGCCATTATTTTGGCTAGTTTGTCCAGGCTAGATAAGGGGTTTCGAGTGACCTTGGAACTGGATGCTCGATTTTGTGTATTTAGCATCTATTGGGATTCTTTACATGATTCCATGTTTCTATTAGCCATGATATGTCTCAGTTTGGGAGATATCTAGTTATTATTAGTTATCAAGGCATTGTTTTTATTGTTTTTACATGGATGGAGCTATACAATGATTATTTGATGGATTCTTGTGGTGTTTATGGTTACTATTAGTGGATTTGAGGTCTTGGATGTCATTGACACAATTAGTTTCAACATTTAGGCGAGGAAAATGCTTAATATCAATAGATTACATGTTCAAGCATATGCACCAGCAAAATTACTAAAGGGAAAGTGACCATAACTTAACTAATAAATCAATATGGCTAATGTGGGGTAAATTATGTTGATTGTTCTTAGCAGTTAGAATATCTTAAACTGCATGCATATAAGGATCACTGAAAGAAACACATCCACACTAGACACAATGTTTATCCTAGGAAAACCCTCTCATGGGGAAAACCTAACAACTTCTCTAGAAAAGATTATTCAACAAGATACAGTGTCGTGCCCGACACTAGTTACAGAAACAAAATAATTATATACAAGAGAGATATAGGATGACCTTTGAGTAAGTGTGTCCAAAGAGAGAGAGAGATAGTAAGATAAACCCAAAGATTATGCATCTTGTGTTCCTCACTTGTCCTCCTAAAGAAGTGTGCACCACTCGAGAGAGAGATATGTGTTTGCTTGATGATAAAATGAACTGTGGAAACACTTATTTATATTCTTCTTTTCACTAGATGTTTCCACAATGAGGTCTACTTATTTATTCTTTAATTTATCTTTGAAGCCAACATGTCATTTTTCCATGTAGGGTCAATTTACCCATTTCATTGGGTTAGTGGTCTTTTCATTTCTTTGCTCTCTCTCTCTCAGACTTCTTAGGAATATATTCTGCTGTTACATAAACATCAACACTTCCTCTTAGCGAGGAATGCATTCTTCTTACATGATCTTCAACACTACTCGTCTTCTGGAAGTTCTTCTTCAATGTTATGTGGGACTATTATTATTCTTCCTTTTATTCTTTTCGGTTGACTTCTGGAATCTTCTACTGTTTAGACAATTTCTCTGTGAGCTTGCCATCTTTCGTGATGTATTCCTAAAAATCTGATTTGAATCTTTCGAAATACTTCGTAACTAGTACAAGTAAAGTAACCAATAAATAATGTGAATTAATTGAGAAGGTAGTAAGAAAGCCCTTATTCAAGAAACTTGGGAAATGGAGTCCTCAAGTGGAGAGCGGAGGGATTAAGTTCTTCTTCAAAAGAATGTAGAGGTGTGATGGAATCGAACAAGAACCAACACTCCTTTATGCTAGATGTCCCTGCACAGCTTGAAGAATGACTACACCAAAGTGTTATATCTGGGAGTACCTATGCAAAAGATTAGAAAGCATGCATACAAACAAGTAAAGCATACAACTCTAAGATTTGTTCAGATAAATAACTCAGAGAAGCAAATAAGAAACTACTTATTTACCAAAGACCAATTAGAACAACAATGAATGTAACAAGAAACTAATACAATTATACCTCATGTAACACAAGAAATCACCACACATTGATGCTCCACACAAGTATGCCTCCAAAGCCTTTTGATTTCATTCAATAATTCAACAATTGTTACAATGAACACAGGAGTACACGTTCCACACGTCTTCTGATCAAATGAAGAGAACTTGCTCTCTTAAATAGAAAACTCAGCACAAGGAGGGCGGCGCACTTGCTCAAGGATGCGCTAGGCTTGAGTGAGGTGGTTACAGTTTGTCGCAAGGTTGGATCATGAGTTAGAAGGTGGAAACATCACTTGATGGAAGAGTCAGTTGCCCAAAACTTGATGGAAGAGTCACTTGATGAGTTAGAAGGGGGAAACATCACTTGTAGAGATGCACCCCTCTTGCCTGAGGAAACTTCCAAAGCTTGATCCTTTCAGAATGTTTGACTTTCCAAAATTGCCTAGGTACTTTCAATTTTACTTTGCCAACTCACAAAAACTGATTTCGACATGTTTCTTTTATTTTTTGAGTTGCAGAAATTTTCAATTTATTCTATTTTTTGGTCTTTTTTGGGTTTTTCGAGTAATAATTAATTTTGGAGATAAATAATTACTCGAAAACCTAGGAAATCGGGTTTAGGGGTTAAGTGGTGCTCTTGATTAGAAAATGAGCACCCCCATGTGAAAAACAACCTCCTAGCCCCACTTTTATGAATTTACGAACTTGTACATTTAACTTATTAAACATAAAGCCTCTAAAAACGGGAAAAATATTTTCTTTTCCAGAAATTATAAAAAATCTATGGGGGACTTGGTACATGTTCATAATGACTCAAAATAATTATTAGCATTGTAATATACATCGACACTAATGTTTTAATAACCTCCCAAGGCCTAACTACCAAGACAATTATTCTAGCTTTGGAGGCTTGAGTGAAAAAATAAAAAATTATTTATCGTTTAAAAACGCTAGATAATTAACAAGGAAAAAATACCCTGGAATAAGGTATTGATGACTAAGTCCTAGGAAACGAAACCTTTTACATAAAGTCATGATGCTATAAGTAATTTTATTACAATTCCCCATGGGGTATGAACATGTTAAAAGAAAAAAAAGGGCCGATGAAGACCTACATGGACTTCTGAACTTGAAATTTGAACAAGTAATTGTTCATCTTTGGCGGCTCACTTGAAAGTCCAATTGAGCGCAACGCAGGGGGTAATAGACCTAATTACGGGAATCTCCAGTCAACTGAAGAATATAAGTAGAAGTGTTCTCACACTTCAGTTTACACATTCACAACACACTTCTCTCTCTCACAAGTGCGCATCATCTAGCTGGGTTCTCCAAGACTATGTTGCGGGGAAGCGCTCCCCCCCCCTCTGCCCTCGCTTCGGAAGCTAGTTTCCGGTCGAAGCTAGCCGAAAGCCATTTGGAGGCTCGCTTTTGTTTCGCTTCCATTTGGAAGCATTTTTCGAGAGTGTGCTTCGGAGTCTGGACCCAATAAAAACACTCCTCGACTCTGTTATGAAGCGCTATGGAAGCTCCCTTCCTGTTCGCTTCCCAATGCTTCCGAACCCAGCTTGAAACGCTTCCCGATGCTTCCTTGAATGCTTCGTGTGAACCTGCGGAATTGAGGAGAATTTGCGCAATGGGGTCCACACTTGGAGTGTTGGAGGGAAGAGAAAAGGGCTTGGGGAGGATAAATCCCTATTCTCCACATTCATCCTCACTTTCATTGCTTGAGAAGAGAAGAGAAGAGAAGAGAAGAGGAGAAGCGAGGAGAGGAGAGAAGAGAAGAGGAGAAGAGAAGTCTGCCGTCAAGCTCGTGTTTTTCTTGGTCCTTGGAGAATGAAGAAGGCTATCACACATTACTATTGGAGAACCAAAGAGGTAGGCTCTAAACTCTAAACCCTTTCTTATTGATCTGGTTTGTGTTTGAAGTTTGATGCTTGATGATTTTATCTATATTTGAATGCTTGAGCCTCAGAATCTAGATTCTAGAATCTAGAATGTAGATGTTCCTTTCCTACTCTTTCCCTTGCATTCTCCCTCATTCTATTGCAGGGCAACATGTTAAGTCTCTAGTTCGACTTCCAATAAACATGATGATGGGTATATGGTTTATTTTGTTGGTTCCATTTGTTATTTTGATGATGGTGATTGGAAACTGGAGGAGGAATAAGGAAGATGATGAAGAAGTGGGTAGTGGGATATACCGCGGGGAGGAGGAGTTGGAGGTGGAGGAAGAAGAGCATGGGGAGGGAAATCGAAAGAAAACCAAAGAAGACGCATCATCCTTGTGGAAATATGTCACAAAGCAGGGAGGAACCACCAAATTTGTTTGCCCGCATTGTAAAAATATTTACACAGGTTCATATACTGGTGTGAGAAGACATCTATGTGGACACATGCCGTGTGATGAAAACAAAACTATAGGAGTTTGTGTTTGCCCAAATGTGACATCAACACAAAGGGCCATGTATTAGAAGGAAGAATTTGAAGCACAAACAAAAGCATCAAGGGTTGACCAAGACCCCTCAAACTCACTGAGAACCGAAGGCCCATCCACCCAAAGTAGTGGATTCTCGCCCATGGGGTCATGTAAGACAATATCAGATTTCCTTGACTATGGTGGCAGGGATGATGTGGATGCAATAGTGTTTTGGCTTCTCTATGCATGTGTCATACCATTCAATGTTCTTCGCTCACCCTATTGGCATGAAATAGCAGAGGCCATCCGCACTGCTCCAGCGGGGTACAAGAGCCCTGGGTATGACAAAGCTAGAACCATTGGGCTTGACAAGGAAAAAGCTAAGATCCAAAATGCTTTGGGGAAATTCACAAATGCTTGGAATGAGTATTGGGTATCAATTGTATTAGATGGTGGGACAAATGTAAAAGGCAAGCCATTGAAAAATGTTCTTGATGTGTCTGCTTTTGGTGCAATCTTCCTTTCAGACAATGACTACTCAGATAAATTCAAGACTAACATGAACATTGCAAAACTCCTACTAAAAACCATTGAAACTATTTGTCCATACAATGTTGTCCAGGTAATAACCAATAACGTTGCTAATTGTAAGGCAGCGGGAACAATTATTGAAGATAAATACCCCAACATATTTTGGTCTGGGTGTTTGGTTCACACATTGAACCTTTTGCTGCATGACATCATTAAGTTGAAGGAGAATGATTACAAATGGATGGTGAACTGTACAAAAAGGGCAAGTACATGATAAGATTTATTACCAACCATAGCAATGCCCACGGCATTTTCTGCAGTCACTCAAAGTTGGAATTATTGAAGATAGCAAAGACTACATTTGCTAGCTACTAGCTCAACTTCAGGCACCTTTTGAAGGTAAGAGAGGCATTGGCTAGCATGGTATCAAGTGAATCATGGCAACTCTTGAAAGATAGGGCTACATCCACATCTGACATGCTTGATTTCCGGGAGGTGGAGGACACTGTTTTTGATGGTCAATTTTGGGCAAGTATCAAGTTTGTTTTGCAGTTCACAAAGCCCTTTTATTACATGATTCGGTTTGCAGATATAGATAAGCTGGTGATTGTGGAAGTGTATGAGCAGATGGACAACATGTTGGGCCAAATTAAAGATACTGTTGAGCAGAAAGATCCCATCTTGTATGACCATATTCATACACATGTGGTCAAAAGATGGGAACATCTCAACGTTCCACTGCATGCATTAGCATATGTATTAACACCAAAATATTTTTCTGTCTTGGTTGGCCAAACCAGCACCTGGGGGTGGGGTTAGGAGAAAACCCCACACAAATCCAGAGTTACAGGTTGGGTACTTGGCTTCTATAGACAAGCTGGTCCCTGATGTAGAGGAATGTGACTTATTGCGCAGTGAATTAAGCAAATACATTCCACTTAATTCACTTAGTTGCCTCTTCTTGATTTTTTTTTGTTGCCTTACCTTTTATCTTCACCTTCATCTTTTCTGCTTTGTTTCTTGCATCCCAAGTTTTCTCATTTGTTCTTGCCCCATCTTGTCTAATTGTGTCCCATATCTTCATCTTCTCCTGTTTTACTTCTTTACCTTGCTCAAATATTACCTTTTGTTGGTTCCATTCTAGTTCTGCATTCATTTTCTCTGCCAATACCTTTTGTCTTTTCCTTTCCCTGCATTCTTGCTTTTTTCTGCCTTTGCTTTTCTATTATTAGCTCATCAGGCGTCTTTTAAACCTAATTTTGTGGCATTGTCTCTTGCTGCTTTGTGTTTCCTTCTCGTCTACCTGTGCAAGAGAGGGTTGGGATTGTGCTCTGTGATATTTTCCTATAGTATTTTAACTGAGTTGTTCATTCCTTGCCATATTTTTTATCCGAGGATAAGCTAATTGAGCTCTCACTTTGTCATTCCTTCCTTTTGACAATCTTTTCCCTTCAAATGTTATCCCTCTCTCTTCAAGTTCTTTTTGTTTGTCTTTTGACTGAAATGACTTCAACAACAGCTACCGTTTATTTTTCTAGATCAATTGGCACCTTTTCTCAGCCTTTAACTTGACCTGGAATATGCAGCAAATGGAATTTTAACTCCTCTATACCTCCTCTTGGTTTAACTCCCATGAATGAGGCATTCTACACTCCCCGAGCCCAAATCCTTCTAGTGAGTCTATGTAGGGTCCTTTCCCCTTCTTGGAGCCATGGGATTGTCTTAAACAATTAACAAAATATGCAAATAGAAGTATAATGCTGTCTTAATTTTTAAATACGAAATCAGCAAATTCAATATAGAAGAATGAGTGTTTCAAAGCAATAACCTACTTCTGAAAGGGCACAAGATTTCTCCAAAAATCTCCTTGAATCTAGTTGCAATTAGGTAGAGAGCAAATGCAGATTGAATTGCCTCTGAAATCAGTCTCAAGTCAGCTTTAAATTTACTCGAGCAGCTGATGAATGCTACATCTCTAACTGTTGCAAATGGTTCCTATGGGAAGTGTATAAGGTAAAAAGGGTATAGGGGTTGTGTTTATAAAGAGGGGATTTTGGTTTCAGGGGGTTGCAATCCCCTTTTTGTTATACTCACCAGAGTCCAATGTTGACTTGGTTGAGTCAGACTGAGTGAGTCGTTGACTCTACCTCTGGTTGAGTGACTGACTGGTTCATGCAACACAGTGCTTTATGGATTGTTTCTAGACTGACCATTGTTTCTTGGTCTACACAAGATTTTATTTGGATGTTGACAACATGCAAGTTACACTTTTTTTGTGGAAGGGGCCCATACAAAGATAGACAGATGGATTTTGAAATTTGTGAAATCTGTCAGGGCACTTTTTGCTCCTGTGTGGCATCATGGCGGGTAAGCTTTTGAGAATGGCCATGGCATTTTGTGGTGTGGGCCTGTGGCATTATCTTTTAATGGGTTGGTCATGATTCCATGGTAAAATATTCAAAGTCTTGAAAATCCTCCAAGAAAGTTGTACTCTAGTGCTCATTGAGTATCAATTTGAACTAGAGGGATACGATTGTTTTAATGTTGCTGTTAAATAAACTACAACACCAGGCAGACCCCTGCAAAGTTAATGTTGTTTGTTTTCTTATTCATGATTTTGATAGTATAGTTCTCTTAGTTTTTTCCTGGAAAATAGATCTCAGGAAAACCCCTGGGCCCTTCCCCTCATTTTGAGCATGGTACCTACTGTAAAGCAGATGGCATAGACTTAGTGCACCTGACCCAGCAGGGTCATTGTGCAAGGCCCACAAATATCAAGTACATCACAGAGGCAGCCATCCCGGGGACTTGACACTGAGACCTCTTGCTTGTAATTCATAGCAGTCAGCCACTTGAGCTAGCCCACTGGGCTAAGTAGTTTTCTTTTATATTTTTATTAATTTAATTGGTCCATTACCTTTGAAATTTCTTTGTTAGCATATGATCATTGGTAGAAACAGGATCATCTGGCATGCTTTTGGTTCATGAGACATAGTTTCATAAGACATTCCACAATTTACAATTTTACATATGACTCAAGAGGTTCAGACTCCAGAAGCTTTTTAAATATGACTTTGAAATGACGAAGTTCATGTTACATTTTTTTTGTCATTTGAGTTATGTTTTCATATTTTAATTTCATTTAAGATTTTATCTTGAAAGAAATGAATTTTTTACTATCTGAACACAATGAAATATGTGATTGTATTAGCAGCTTCATAGAAGCTATTTGATTTTTAAATTTTGTGCAGACTCACGTAT
Organism: Pseudotsuga menziesii; assembly: GCA_001517045.1. Classification (NCBI taxonomy): domain Eukaryota; kingdom Viridiplantae; phylum Streptophyta; class Pinopsida; order Pinales; family Pinaceae; genus Pseudotsuga; species Pseudotsuga menziesii. Next base: position 16,116 of record LPNX010366762.1, on the reverse strand, counting down.
AATGATCTCTGCTTGCAACTACCAGAAACAAATTTCAAGCACTGCTTGCTCAGGACATTGGAGGTGTTATTTGACTTGATGTGTTCATATCATGCGATGTTGACATGGAAATCTCCTGAAAAGGTATGTATAAAGTTGCATTTTTGCTTAATTAATTTAGTTGGTTATAACCAGAAGATTGGCCTAAACAATTTCTTGGGTTACAATAAGTGTTGTAAAATGGCTTACACTTAAGGTAATGTGCAGGTTTTATACATAAATGCTGCCTCCAAATACATCTGGCTATTAAAAGATCTAGTGAATTATGTTTAAACTTCTGCCTAGTTATCGACATCTGGTGCCACAGAGGTTGAAATATCCTGGCATTAATCTGATTGGGGCCTGTTGAATCCATCGAAAACCATGCATAACAAAGTCACCAACAACAGGAAAATGTTATTGTACATCCCTTTTCAAAATTTTCAGGAAACACAGAAATGACATTAAAATATTTGAAAAATATTAATAAAATATTCTAAAAAGACCATAACTCCAAAAAATTTCCTGATTTTCGATTTTTTAAAAGAAAAATTTAAGTTTTCTTTTGTTGTTTTTGTGTTTTAGTTGCACATAAATAGTCATATGTGGATTATATTCCCTTTGTGGTGCCTGTAAAATTTCCTTTAAAGCACAACCAGGGCTAAAACAGTATGTCCTCCTGCTGCTCATCCTCCCCATTAAAGATAGGAGGATCCTGTCCATCTGACTCCCTTTGACTACCAGAGCCTGTGCCCTGTGTTTGTACCTGTACCTATACATCTGGCTCCTCCAACTTGATCCCCGTGTCCTGTGCTGGCTGTGCTCTGCTGGTGAGTCCATAGATCTCCGCAAGGCCCTGTCCTCATTGAACTGGACATCCATGCTCATAATGATCCTCTTGCGAGCAAGAATGTAAACTCTGTATGCCTTCGAAGTCTCACTATAACCAACAAATAACCCTTCTCTCCAGAAGGGTCCATCTTCTTCCTAGTGTTAGCATGAACATGACAATAGCAGACACTGCCAAACATGCGAATGTGACTGACATCTGGCCTAGTGCCTGTGAAGACCTCTTCGGTTGTTTTCCTCCCCAAAGCTGTGTGGGGAAAGTTGTTATGAATGTACACTGCAGTTTTGTATGCCTCGGCCCAAGGAATAGTGGTTATCCCTGATCAAATAGCATGGTCTTAGATGCTCCTACCATAGTCCTTTTCTTTCGCTCTGCAACTCCATTCCGTTGTAGGGTATGGGGCACAATGTGCTCTTTCTTGATCTCCTCCGCCTAACAATACTCCATGAACTCATTGGAGGTGTACTCACCCTCGTTGTCTGTCCTCAACACCTGGATCTTCTTTTCTGTTTGGTTTCCTAGAGTCTTGAACTCTCGGAACCTCTCAAAGACCTCTGACTTGGACTTCAAGAAATAGATCCATGTTTTCCTGGAATAGTCATCAATGAAGGTTACAAAGTAACTGTAACCACTGAAAGAATGGACACTCATAGGTCCGCATACATCCGAATGCACCAAGTCCAAGGAGTCCTTAGACCTGTGCTCACTTTGTGGGAAAGGCTTCTTGATGTTCTTCCCCAAAGCACAACCCTTGCAGTGGTTATGCTTCTCCTCCTGTACCTGAGGAACTCCAATGACAGCTTGTCTCAACTGTCGCAATGTTCCATGGTGTAAGTTTGCCATCCTCCTATGCCACAACTCACCTTGACTGATGCCACTGTTGACTAGAGCCTTTGTAGGCTCAAAGTGTAGTCTATACACTTTCTCGCTCCTGATGCTAATCACCCAATCCTAGCTTCTATCTGACCCCTTGGGCTTGATATACACTTTATGGTCTCGAAACTTCACCCGATATCCCTTGTCCTCCATAGTGGAGGCTGATATAAGGTTCTTGGTCAATCCTGGAACATATAACACATCAACAAAACTGAGGGGTTTGCCAGACTCCCTCTGAAATGAAACAGTGCCAACTCCTTGCGCCTGCTACCGCGCATCATCACCCAACTCAATGTGGATCCCTGTTCTACCCTCCTGCAAGTCTTTGAAGAATCTCTTGTCTAGTTATGTGACTAGATGCTCCACTGTCGACGTATCATTAACTGCTCCATGTGGTGCTTGCCATGCAAGCTATCAAGCAGAACTCCTCATCGAAGGTCCTGCTGAAATCCTCCACCTCTGTAGATCCAACCATCTGAGTGTTACTCTTCTTCTTCCTATTTGGGCACTGGGAGGAAAAGTGTCCCTGCTTGTGGCAGATAAAACACTTGACCTTTGAAACGTCAAGTTTCTTCTTGCCATCCTTCTTCCTCTTTGCCTTACCCTTTCTCCTCCCTGTCAGGGTTAGAGCCTCCTCATCCACAAGATGTGGGGCATTGCTGGATGAGCCTGATCCTTGACCCATGTGAGTCTCCTTCTGCACAAAGTCATCCCATAGTCTCTTCCAGTCAGGGAGCTTCTCCCTAGCCACAACACCTTTGACAAAGGTGTCCCATGGCTTAGAGAAGGCATTGAGGGCTATTAGAACTAGCTCCTTATCCTCAGTTTTAGATCCAAAAACTCCAAGCTCATCCCTGATCTGTGCGAGCCTTGTGAGATAAGGCACCACACCTTTTTCGTTGGCCATCTTGGTGTTGCGCATCCTCTCTTGCAGCACCATCTTTCGGTTCTCGTTCTTGCTCTGGTACAGACTTTCCAAAGCCTTCCACATCTCTATTGCAGTGTTCTTCCTGGAAAGATGAGGGACTATGTGGTCTTTCCCCTCATCCAAGATGATCAACATGGCTCTATCAATCTTCTTCCAAGCTACTAGATCTGCGAGATCCTGTGGGTGCAACCTTCGTGGAGTCAATGTACTCCTCTGCATCATTGACATCCAGGATCCTTGTGATCCTTTCTTTCCATGTAGGAAAGTTCTGAGGACCCTGGAGTCTATCCTCAACTCTCAACTGCACGACCATACTTAAGTGTACCTATCAAACCCTAGGTCTGCAATCTAGGTTTGTGTCTTCAACTAGATTTGTCCTTGATCTACTGCTACTGCAAATCTCTCAGCTTTAGCTCACCAGAGCTTTGATACCAGGTAAATTTTCCTTTAAAGCACAACTAGGGCTAAAATAGTATATTTAATTGATTACTGAAATAACCACACATGTACTTCTTCACTAGTATGCATCGGAATATGAAGTGCTGAGAATTAATTCACAACATCAATCACATCAAATAGAAATGACACAGTCTTTTTGCGTAGAAACCCTCGGACAAAACCCAACATGGGAAAATCGGTGCAACAGTATGAGATCATATTTTATTAAGAAAATATGGAGCTTTTACAAATAAAAAATTTTGATTTATGCCCTAGATGGCAAGATCAAATCACCTAATAATCACTTCGAAAAACCTGTGAGATGGCATGGTTCCCAAGACAGCCTGCTGCTAGACAACGTGCTGTTGTACAACTGTATGGAATCCGCACGGTCTGTATGACCCTGATGTTATATGATGCACGACCCTGCTGCTGTACGTTGTACGACCCTACTATACGGTGGTGGTGGTGGTGCTGTATGGTGTACCTTCGCCAATCTCTTGTCTCTCTCCTCTGCAATTTAGGGCTGCCCTGCTGAGTAAGTGCTCCTCCGTCTTCTTCACCAAAATTCTATCTTTGCTTCTTCCTCCATCTCTGTCGGAATGCAATTGTGTCCTCTCCACAAATTGGCCTTTCTTATATAACTTTATGCTAAGCGAAAACCCTAATTTCACTTTCACTTTATAAAAGGTGTTTCATTAAAGTCAATTACAAATTAGGTTGCTTTAATTTATTTACCAAAGTAAACTTAGTAAAAGTAAATTAAATACAACTGGCTTCCTGATTTAAGTCTTCTGCATGCATGCAGGAAGACCTTCCTTGTTGCTGCTATTTTAACAGGGCCTTTGTCTTTTTTCCCTGTGGAACATGTCATTTTTGACCTTTTTGGATAGGATTCATAAAAAGAATGCTATCGAAACGTTTTTGAGGACTTTGTAGGGTGTTTTATTCCTTCTTTATTTTCAAAAAGTATTTTCAGGTCAGAAGAAGAGGGGTGGAAACGTTTTTGAGGACTTTACAGGGTGTTTTATTCCTTCATTTTCAAAAAGTGTTTTCAGGTCAGAAGAAGAGGGGTGGAAACAATTTTCTATGACCCTTGTGAGCATCACCTGATGAAATGAGTGCTAGTGTGCTATTCAAAGTCATGAGAAGTTGGTCAGATCTGAGTAATGCGCATGTTAGATTTTGATAGTAGTATAACTAGGATCACTAAAAGAATGACGAAGCATAAAAACGAGATGAATGTGGAGCTCATTTAATGATGATGATAAAAAATCATCTCCCAACCATATACAAAGCTATTTGTCTCCCCGAGCTCACACCTTCCAATAGAGATTGATGTTTATCCAGATAGTAGTAGCACAAACCCCAAGAAAAGTCAAGGGAAACTTCTTGAAAGTGAACCCCCAAAAATACTTCTCCTAGTTGCAGTAATGAACCTCTTTTAGCTAGAGTAAACTTGTCTTGTTGCTGTGTATCCAAAAGAGGAGAGGCACCCTTCTATTTATACTTTATTTTGTTGGAAATTCTAATTTTTAATTGGGTTTGACTTGACTGCTTAACTAGGGCCAACTTGTTATTGGGCAACCATAAAATATATTTTAATTTTGTTCTTTCTTGGGCGGACTTGTGAGGTGAGGCCTCATGCAACTACTACACCAACACTCCCTCTTAGCGAGGGAGGCATCAACAGTATTATCATATTGGAACACATCTAGATATCATTAGTACATCACAACTATCTCAAACATCTCTATATCATAAGGAATGTCTTCCAACACAATCTCAGTATGTCAAGAAGTGTCAACAAATCAATCTTCATGCGTCAACTCAATCTAGTTCATTGAAGAACATGCACTAGCTCCACAACTTTGCCCAGTACATTGGGAACTCATACGTGCATCAACTCAACCTAGTTTGTCAGGGATCATGCACCAAATCAACATGCCTTAGCTCAACCCAAATCGTTGGGGAACATGCATGTGCTCAACGTGCCTTGACACAACCCAAAGTGCTCACTAGGACTACAACGATTAGTAAGTCGTTGCCACATCATGGGATACAACTGCATGATGACCACATGGGATAACACCTCATAACATCCACAAGGACTGCAATCATATGAGGGCTCACAAGGGCTACAACTTTATGTGAGACTTTCATTGTGTCCGTATGGGCTACAACCCGTAAATTTCCCAACCACAAAGGTCGCTGGCAGAGACTCCAACACAACTCATATCGGTCCACACAGGACAAGGATTCCACACATAGCTCATATCAATAACCATAGTCAACACAAGACAAGTAGTCCACATAGAAATTATATTGCTCCTCACAGAAGCACAATCCACATAGGATAGAATGTTCAGACAAAATCATCCAAAGTTCACACAGAACTCATATCGGTTCACACAGAACCTAATTCCACATAAGACGAGATGTTCACACAAAATCATCTGGAGTTCACACATAACTCATATTGGTTCACACAGAACCTTAGTTCGCACAGGACATGAGGTTCACACAGAATCATCTGAAGTACACACATAACTCATATCAAAGTCTTAGTCGACCTAGGACATGATGGTCACACAGAATCATCCGGAGTTCACACAGAACTCATATCAGAATTTCAGTCCATACAAGACATGATATTCACACAAAATCATCCAGAGTTCGCATAGAACTCATATTTGTTCACACAAAACCTTAGTCCACACGGGACAAGTTGTTCACACATATTCATTTGGAGTTCACACAGAACTCAGGTGTCCACACAGAATCACCATCCACAAGTGTTCACCCAGGACTCAGGAGTAAACACAAAATCACCGTCACCATCCACAAGTGTTCACACAGGACTCAGGAGTTCACATAGAATCACCGTCACTGTCCACAAGTTTTTACCCAGAACTTAGGAGTTCACACAGAATCATTGTCATAGTTCATAGGTGTTCACACATAATCATCGTCATAGTTCACAGATGTTCACACAGAATCATTGTCCACAAGTGTTCACCTAGGACTCAGGAGTTCACACAGAATCACTGTCACCATCCATAGGTGTTCACATAGGACTCAGGAGTTCACATAGAATCATTGTCACCGTCCATAGGTGTTCACCCAGAACTCAGGAGTTGACACAGAATCATCGTCACAGTTCACAGGCGTCCACACAGAATCACTGTCCACAAGTGTTCACCTAGGACTCTAAAGTTCACACAGAATCACCGTCACCATCCACAGGTGTTCACACAGGACTCGAGAGTTCACATATAATCACTGTCACTGCCCACATGTCTCCATACAGAATCATCGCCCACAAATGTTCACATAGAACTCAAGTGCTCACACAAAATCATCGCCACTGTCCACATGTGTTCACACAGAATCAACCTTCCCTCTTAGCAAGGGGTATAATCATGGAATCAATCTCCCCATTCCATCATAGAGTGTTAGGGAGTAAAGTACAGTCCTGTCCTGTATCATATAGGTACTAGTGTGTTCTCATAAAATCCTCTGAGAAACTATAGTCATGTATGGGATAGTATCAAGAGACTAGTCTCCCCACCCCATCTTAGGGTGTCTAGGAGTCCTTCCTCTGCATTTGCGCATCCTGCTCCCTCTATAGCTGAGCATCTATCTTGGTGACAATTAGGTACATCAAGGATCCTCTCAACAGTCTGTATAGTGGGATCTCTCGTCCTCCAGGACTATCATACTTAATGACTCTAATTGGATTTTCGAAGAAGCGAATATTTGCAGTAGAGAGACCGACATCCATTGGAGCTTTCTGCTCCCAATCAAATCTCTATATGAGATCCTCTAGGCTTGTAGGTCATGTGTCCTCATATATCTAGATGTATTCGGTCCTCGTCTATTTATTGTTACTGCTTGGACAGTCATGACTTCCATTTAATTGTTTTGTTTGGAAGTCATCCTAATGCAACGACAATAGTTCATACAGGTATGTAGGCATCTTAGCCAATGCTTCAGCGCAACACACATGGTTACTCTTTGGATGCTTGCTATCTCCATTATAATGTACCATCAAGAGTGTGCACTACTCTAAGCATGTTAGAAGGGGATGTCATCCTAGATGGGTTTATGGAATGTTCCGCAACATTTCAGGCTATTTAAACAACCATGTACATAACAAATACTACATGAGCCTACTATTCATCAGTAAAAAAACTATATCACATGCTCAACAAACTTCCTAATTCTAGGAATGTAGATTTGCATATAAAATATGTTAAAAAACAAACAGATCTAATCTATAAGAGTAATAAATCCAAATACTTATCTTTTATTGTTTTGTGGGTGGGCTCCCATTGCGTCCTTGTAGAAATCATGGGAGTCCTCTGATCTTCATCTTCTTGTTGGGAGTCCAAACCGCTTGACTCTTTATATCATCAGCTCAAAATGGGGAGTACTAGAAGAAGAATTCCATATGATCCTCATTCTTTGGCTTCTTGTGAGAGGTGTCTTCATTGACATTTGCAGTTGAAGCTTCATGCTTCCTTTTCTTTGAATCACGACACTGTCTGGCAAGGTGTCCATATTTATTGCATCTGTAGCATCAGATTTGTGAAAGATCCTTCCTTTTCTTTTGATCTGGAGTAGTACTTGATCTTCCACCTTTGTCTTTCTTGCCATGAAACTTTCTTTCATTACCTTTTCCTTTCCTGACATAAGATGTAATGGCTTGACTTTCTTCATGTTGGATGCCATGTATCCTACCTCTTGCTGCAAGTCTTGTCTCTTCTTGTATGCAAACTGCCCATATACGATCAAACTTGGGCAACTTAGGTTGCCCAACAAGACTTTGAATGAATGATTCCTAGGATGGAGGGAGAGCATTACGAGTGTTCATGACAAGTTCTCTATCATTATGTGGATCTCCAATGTTGCTTAGTTGATCTCTCAGCTCTAAGATTCTCATAAAATAATAAGCAACTAATTTTGACCTTGACATCTTGATATTTGATAGTTGATTCCTCAGGGAAAGAGCATGGTTGATACTGTTATCTTCGGATAGCTTCCTCAAGGCTCTAAACATCTTCCTGGCAATTTTCTTCTGAGAGATCTGAGGAACCAAATGGTCCTTACTGAATCCAATGGTCTTTACTGAATCTACCAATTATCCTTTCCTTAACATCATCCTTTATCCACTAGGCCTTCTTAGCTTCCTCTCATGGTTCTGGAACATTCTCATTCATGAACTTCAAAAGATCATTTTCATCTAAGATAAGAAGAACCCTAGACTTTCATGAGATGAAATTGGAAGCCCCATCAAGTCTATCTTGAACTTTCATGCCAATCATCTTGATTGCAGAATAGAACCAGAAACCCTAGCAGGAGCTAGTGCAATCTTGAGGTATGGAGACTTGTAAATCTGAGTCCACTGGTAGATGCGCCCTATTGAGGTGAGTTGGAGGGAGGTAAAGTTGTGCCAAAATTGTGCATGGAAGGGCTAGATCCAGGGAGCTAGGGTCTTGACCTCGACAGTATTAGGTCTATTGCCGCCTAATTCGCAACTTGGGTCACGTGGCATAAATCTTCAAGACACTGGGTGTGACCTTGGGGGAATGCTCGAGCCAAGTGCTGTCACTTGATACTCAACTCCTTCGTCTAGGCCAAGTCCTAGTGAAGCCAAGGGAGGTGGTCTCTATGAAAAATAAAATCTAAGGTTTTTACTCTACGAAAGAAATGATTGATTCTAGGAGTTGATGTGAAATGAATTAAAACCCCAACAATGAGTTACTGCAAATGAATTATAATAACAAAATTGATAATTCAAACACTGCTACACCATTCATGACAATATGCGGGAATTGACTTAACCATAAAAATGCGGAAGACCGGTGCCAGTGAATATGTAGTGCTTGTGTATAAGGGTTGCTATTGTAGTCTCAGTGAAGTATTGCAGTGTCTCGTTGGTAATTTTTAAGATTTATTAGATGAGTTGATTAAGGAGTGGGTTAATTTTGGGTTTGGCGTATAAGGTAAGCTCTCTTGAAATGAGCGCTAAAGCGGCTTTACCTAGTGTCCAACAGGGCGAGGCAATAACCTGGTTGGAGTAGCCCCTTGACTCTATGGTCATCACCCTTTGCGACCTCTTGATTTCTCAAGAAGCAAGCTTATGTGGATTTTCCTATTAAATCTAGTAACTCGTATACCTTTCTGGTACAATCGACTGACCAGACAAGCGACAACGGTGCATAGCATACTGGGAAGGAGCCTTCGTTAATTTTATTAAAAGCCTGAGTGTGATGTTTATTAACTAACTACTTGCGACTGTGAGTCTTTTTCCCCCTTTCGGGATACTGAGGAGAGCTTAGCCGGTTTAATCTTAAAAGTTTTAGGGAATGAAATAACAAAACAAAGACCCTTTTTTAATTAGTCTTACCACAAATCTCTTTCTCCCTTTCGGGATACTCGGGAGAGCATGGGGTTAGTGATTCCTTTACCTCTGAAATGAAAAGCAAACTAAAACATAAAAAGGAAAAAAAAAACTAATCAAGCACACCGCACATTCCTGGATGGGGATTGCAGAAAGGATTAACAGAACCCTCCCGATCTCTTTATTATAGTTATTACAAATGCCTAAAAAAGCTCTTTTTTGGGACACCCGTGATATTTATCATTTGGATCAACGGATTTACAAGTTTCTTTCAATAAAAATGGAGAGAAAGGCGATAAAGAGTGGGGAAGGTAAGGAGTCTTCTTGCTTGCTTGAATCTTCAATTTTTGGGCAACGTTTCTCTCTACCAAAAACGCAAAATTTAACTAAGGCAAGCTAGGAAACTTGCCTTCTTAGGATCTTTACTTATTCTTTTGGAACATGTAAACCAAGCTCTAAATAGCCAAGGATGAATCTTTAAACTCTTAAATCAAACTACTGTTACTTAACTTTGGATTTTACTTGAAAAAGACTTAGTAAAAACGGTAGATCAACTCTAATTGGATCTAGACTTTGAGATTTTAATTGTAAACTACTTAAATTTATCCAGTTACTCAGGTCTACTTATATTCTTGCATGAGATTATAGATCTGAAATAAAAATCGAACCATTAAGCAAGATAATCAACCTTTAAAAGATGAGAAGGGTGAAGACAAGCAACCGTTGAAATTGGGCAATGGGGTCCTCAAAGTTGGGATCGAAGGGACTAGTCCTTCTTAGAAATATGTTTGAAGATGTGAGGATGTTGACATGCTCAACACGTTCTCCAAACTAGATATCTTGTGATTCACAAAACTTGCATTTCTCATCAAATAAACATGTCAGTCTAATGTCTCTAATGCAACTTAACAAAAAAGTAATGGATGAAACAATCATGCTACTCTACCTTACGAAGAGATACTTCTTCAAAAGCCAAATAAATATCCAAAGATTTTATAGTGCAAGCATGTAAACAATACAATTATACATCATTAGATCATAAAAACATTATCATCCACACACGAAAGATTCACATATCGATTTGCCTCCAAATCCTTTATTCATTCAATGAAAAATACTACACAATGTTTACAATGCAATTTAGCACAGGTTTTGCCTTTTTCATCTTTACAAATGGCGAAATGCCCAGCTTAAATGCTAGAATCCAGAAGGGGGGAGTGCATCTCACACATGGAGTAGAAGTGGGCGTTGTGGAGTTGACTGAGGGTTGATCACGTGTTGAGTGAAGTGATCATTATGGAGGAGGCGCCACCTCCCATGAGGTAGGCGACGCAAATGCCATCTTACTCGTGTGGGCCATGGGGGCGCTAGTTTTATTTTATGAAATATTCGTATGGTACCCAAACTCACTCCAAACATGACGTAAATGTTAAGTGAAGAGGCCGCTTTCATGGGGGACAAAAAGTGGCATGTCACCCCATGTCCTTTTTTGACTTTTTCTCAATTTTGTTATTATGTCAAAATGTTGCATTATTAATATTAAAATGTCATTTTGATGCTCCGTTAATAAAATATGACCTTAAGTGACCTTTTGATCACCCAGAGTGTATGAAAAGTGGGTCCCGGGGTAAAGAGTATGCTTTGATTGTGAAAACGTGCATCTCCACGCCAAATTCCACTTTTGGATCAAGTTTTTGTGCCATTTACAAGTATTTTTAATTAAACAATTAGAAAATGGCTTCGAAAACGGATTTTTTTTCTCGGAATCAAACAAAAACTTAAGGGCACCTAGCACATGTCATACGACTCAAAATCCATGTTTAGCATGTTCATATACATTGGCACGTAAACTTTGTTAATCTCCTAGGGTTTGACCACCAAGATGACCATTCCAGCTTTGCAGGAGATGGTGAAAAACTCGAAAATTATGCATCGCTTATTCAATATTGCATAATTAACAAGGGAAAATACACCTTGGAGTAATTGACTTGATAACCAAGTCCTATGAAGTCAAGTTCTTTACAAAATAAACCCGTGCTAACACATTTTTTACGATTTCCCCAAGGGGTATGAACATGTGGTACAAAAACAAAAAGGCCAAGAAAACCTGATGGACCTTTGAGCTCTGAGTTTGAACAAGTACTTTGTTCATCTTTGCCGGCTCACTTGAAAGTTCAACTGACTGCAACTCAGGTGGTAACAAGGTCAAAAATTGAACTTCCACCAAACTGAATTTAGCCTTCACAGAAAGATGCACACTCCTAGGGTGAGTTGCTTAGTGCTCCTTTCAAGATAATCTATGGTAGAAAATACTCCAAAAAATGGAGCCCTAGTTTCTCGCAATGGCTTCTTTTAGCACTACTCTGATACCACGTAAGATTTTGATAGTAGTATAACCAGGATCACTAAAAGATTGACAAAGCACAAAAAACGAGATGAATGTGGAGCTCGTTTAACCACGATGATAAAAAATCATCTCCCACCATGGACAAAACTATTTGTCTTCTCCAAGCTCACACCTTCCAATGGAGATTGATGCACATCCAGATAGTAGTAGCACAAATCCCAAGAAAAGACGAGAGAAACTTCTCCAAAGTGGTGAATGCAAAAAATACTTCTCATAGCTGCTGGAGCGAACCTCTCTTAGCTAGAGGGAACTTGTCTTGTTGCTGTGTGTCCAAGTGAGGAGAGGAGCTCTTCTATTTATACTTTATCTCGCTGGAAATTCTAATTTTTAATTGGGTCCGACTTGACTGCTTAACTCGGGCCGACTTGTTATTGTGCAACAATAAAATGTATTTCAATTTTATTCTTTCTTGGGCCGACCTGTGAGGTGATGCCTCACGCACCTACTACACCAACAGCGCATGGGACATGGATCATAGATCAATGACTTACTCCGTGCAGATAATTCAAAATATTAGATCTCATATTTTGGACTGCAAAAACCCCTAAAACATTATATTTGTCTGGTTTTTATTTTTAATTTTTTTCTGTCATCCTATTGAACGAGAATTTGAGGAATGCTTTGTCTCATTCTCTTGTTACGAGTGCTTATTGTCTTGAGAAAAAAGGTTGTGAATTCTACTTCATTCATTTCTCACGACTCAGGAAATATTATCCAATTCCATAGACATTGCCAAAGCACTGTGCGTTATGTTTTTAAAAGCCTAGATGATTATTAGTGCCTATTTGTTTTTAATCCTGATAGTATTAGTACTCAGCCTTGCATTGTGTGATGATCATAAAACTTTTGGCTTCCTTTAACAGCTTGTCTAGTACTAAGTTTTCTTAGTGGTCCTATCGTGAGAAATAGTCTTGTTAAGTTGTCTATTCTCTCCGTAGATTATAGAAATACAAAGACCTATTTTTGTCCTCAGTCTCCAATTCTGTCACAAATCTGTATTATAAATATGCACCATTGAGTAATGTTAATAATAAATATACACAGCTTTGAAGGAGCACTTCACCCTTTCCCTTTCATTCTTCCACTGTGTTTTTATTAGTAGGTTGTTCTCTTATTTGATTTCCTGTAGCCTTCTATTAGTGGATTGAAAAACCATTTGCATCCTTGCAAAATATGTTAATATACTATTGATGAGATTGTATGTAAGCTGTTCCTCTTAACCTCCTCCTATAATGTCCTCTAGAGAGCATAACGCCTATGGGCTTGACTACGTCTTCCTTCTTTGAATTTATGAAATGAGCCACTGGAATTTTGTGGAATTTGACATAATAGTTAGTGATTAAAGATACAATTCAGGAGATCTAATGTGTGTTTATTATGGTGAATGTGGTGCTGAACTTGCAGGAGATTGAAGGTCAATGCCCACAAACTCTAGTGACTGCTAAGGTCATTGTTCTTGTTACTTTATTTTTTTCTTCTTGCATTTCAGTGAGATAAGATTATTTTTCTGAAAAATTTTTACATCAAGAAATTTCATAATTAGATTTTAGGCCTTCAACATTTTCTTTTATTAATACTTGTTTAACTTAATCAAGTTTTATTTACTCAGACAACAGAAAATGTTACTACAGAAGAAAGAAATCAAGTTCAGATTGTTTCCAACGTACCTAGGCGCAATGGGAGTTTTGGGTGTTTGTCGGTACCCTTGCGTGTACACCATAGTCGTAACTTTTCAGATCCACTTACTGACTCAAATATGGGACATAACCTCTCATGTACTGACTCATATTCTGTGTCAAAGTTGCTAGATGAGCCCTGTGAGTTTTCTTCTCCTCAACAAGTTGATATGGGGGGAAAGCACAAGCTGGTTTCAAGTATTGCAGAGATGGTTGTTGATAATGAAGGTCAACCGACTGAGTTGTCATTATCACAATGTCAGATGACACCTAATAAGAGAGTTGACGATAGTGCAGTTTGTGTAAATAGTGATGTATGGTTTGATTTGAGAAGGGAGGCTGTGTCCATTGTTGGTCAAGCATTGGACAGAGGTCGGAAAAACTTCTGGCAGCTTGTTACAAGTCGTATTTCAACTTTGTTCTCCTCAGATGCAGTCTGTTCAACTAGCATGTATCAGTTTTTACAGTGTTATGAATGTGTAAACTTATTCATTGTGACTGGAGAAGCATTTTGTGGTGTGGAAGCTACTCAGTTTAGGCAGAAAATGAAAAGTTTATGCGAAAATTATTTTTGGATGTTTCATCGCCAGAATATGGAAGTAAGTAATTCTATCCTTTTCCAACTATCTGTCTTTTCAGTTCCAGTAGAAATACTTACGAGAAACATTATTCGAGGATGCCTAGACATTTTCTTGTGTGGTAACCACAAATTTTGGTGTATAAATTACACCATGTGTTTATCTCTAGGTTTATTGAATATTTCTCTTGTTGATGGTTTCTGTGCTAGTATTGGTGCAGTAAATCCTAGAGTATCATATAAAAATAACTTCAGACTCACAAGACATTATAGTATATTTATTTTTCTTTACTATTTCTAATTCAGGCTTTATGAACCTTACATGTCTCTTTATTCACTGGTGGAGCATACTGTAGTTGTTTCATTTTTGTTTAATTTCATGCTTTACAGGATAATTGACAAGCCCACGGCTTTCTGAATTATAGTAAGACTCTTCGTAATTCCATTGCAGTTTCATTGATATTCCTGTTCTCATTAGTGGGTCTCAGCAATTACAAATGTTATCAGAGTTTGGATGATCCTTTTTAAACAATCCTGGCAGACCTCTAGAATGTAAATAGAAGCCGTTGAGTATGTTGTTCTGGTAGTTTCCAGTTTCAGCATCCTGTGCTAATGCAGTTTATTATTATTTAAAGTTTTTCCTTTCCATGATATACCTTATGCACTCCCACATTTGACATTGTCACTTCATGTACTCTTGGGTCCCATTGACCTAGTTTAGTCATTTATGGAGAATAATACAATTTTTCTTTCTTTCTTTCTTTCTTCATTCTGTATTGTTCTTTTATCTCTATCACTATAATGAACCTTATGGTTTAAGGTCATCAGGCTCATTGGCCTATTGAATTCTTCTTTATTTCCTGTTCAGATTCAATCATAATCTCCAAGTAAGAGCTGGCTTTCTTTTGGTATGTAACATTTTCTGGTAATCAGGAACTCCACAAAGCCGCATAGACAAATTATCTCTTTTCATGGTGGTGTTTTAGGTCCTATATCAAATTGAGATGTATATTGCTTGAAAGTATATACTTAATACTTATTAGTAATTACTTCGAGTGTTTGTATAAACAATGTAGAGACATGTAGAACATTTAAGATCTAATGAAAGAGATTTACCTATCCTTCAAAACAGCCTTCTGTGGCATACCTGAGATATCTATAGGCATCCATCAGGACAATCAAGTATTAAGTCACATAGGCAGTGTTCCACCAAGTTTCCGGGACGGGGGGGCGTGAGAGCGGGGAAACGCACATTGGGGACGTGTAGAGACACCCCAAAATTATGGGGTATTTTGGGGGACGGGGGGGCGGGGAGGCGTCAGGGTCTCTAACACAATGTTACAAATATCGGCGCGGCGCGGAAATCGGCAGGGTCCAGGAAACATCGTCTCGGGATATCTTGGCAGAACATCGGCAAAAATCGGCAAACTTAAAAAACACAAAAATATTCATTTTTTTTCAATTTTTTAAACATCTAAAGCAACAATAACATCAAATAAACACATTGCCACATGAATATGGAAAGAAAACTGATATATAAGATATATAAGATGTCTAGAGATACATCACACATCAAAATGGATCATGTCCTAGTCCTACTCCTGAATAGTGAATACTGAATGTCTGAATCATCAAAAATATAAGTTATAACTTATAACAAATGTATCTCACGATCATCATCATGACTCATGAGTCATCTACAGTGAAATAAAGTAAATAAACTATGGATTCCCTCTACCCCTTTTACGGGAAAAGGTAATCGCTGTGGAAACAGCCCTTGCCCTTCCTCTAGGGCTAGGTGGCCTCGAGGCTTGTTGGCCTCGTACTGGTATCCGACGTCCTCTAGAAGAACTAGAAGACCCTGCAAAAGGATCATGATGTCCTCTAGAACCTGAAGGTGGCTGAAACTGGTGTCCTGAAGAAGAAGAAGGAGCTCAAGG
>LPNX010366761.1:71377-98836 GCA_001517045.1 Pseudotsuga menziesii | reverse complement strand
TCCCCATTAACTCTTATTAACCCTTTATCTCACTCTCTCTCACTCATCAAATCATCCAGCTACACCTAACCCCCACCCTCCTATCTATTCCCCATCATCAATGAAGTTCCCACTGAGTAAGACATGAATCTTGGCTTTCGGCATGGCTTTGAAGTTGTTGTTGAACGTTGAAAAATATTATCTCGGAAGACACAGTCTTCTGGTGATACACCTTGTGCACATGTATATAAAATATATATAGTTTAATGAATATTTATTACTTGTGTAATCTATTCTTTATAAAAAATTCCATAAAATATTGACTATGTTTAGAGCAGGAAAGAAACAATCCAATCAATGTCGAGATCAATGGACAACAACCAATTGAATACCATGCTTCGAATGTTGGTAATGAATTTATTCATATGCTACGTCAATTTTAAATATTGCATTGAAGATGGTGAACATTAATTGTAGTTTTATGTGTTTAAACAGGAGAGCATGTAGAGGGTCACATTGTACAGGTTGAGCCTAGAGTACAGGAATATGAAGTACATAATGTGGCCACATCAGGTAAAAAAACACCTTTGCAATTTTTTTAAAATGAAATACTTCTCATTATAATACCAAAATATACCAATGTAACATTTTCAAATTATTGCACCAAATCCAAACTCCTTGCCGCAAAATCTAGGACAAGTTGATGAACCACCAAGAACTAAACAACAAGTTCTAGATGATGAGTTTCTTTTTGATTTTGTAAAGAGAAAAAAAAATAGAAAGAAATGATTGAATAAATACCATGAGATCATTTTCGATAATATAGTGTCATGCATATTTTTTTCCCTACTGAATGAATGAATGGTTTAATGAATGTTAGCTTTAAACGAGTAAATGGTAAATGTTTCTTTATGATGAAATATGCATGTTTGCACATACTTTTTTTATTCAAGTACATTCATTGGATATGGGGAATTGAGAGTGATCTGAGTGGGGGGGGAGGGGCCATAAGAGATTCCACCTTCATGTGGTTGGTATTGTTCAATAAAGAATATTAAATTATTCTCGAAAGAAAGAGGAGCTCAATGAATGGTTACGATGGTGCTTATGTGACAACCCACTCATGTGTCATCTAAATTTTGACAATTTCCTGGTTACATTCCTGGATAATTCATTGAGTGAATACCTTATTATACTTGTTGCAACAGGTACAATGCTAGAAGGTAAACTTTGCATTTTTTATTTATAATGGAACTAGGATGAACAAAATGTATTACATATGTTAGATTTATTAAAAATATACTAATAATATTTGTAATATGATGTAGCTTTGAGGGACCCTTCATGATTTCTTTCCAACCAAATAGAGAATCTGTAGAGGATTCCAACTATAAATATCTAGGTTTAACAAAAGTGTAAGTAAGGGTAAGTTCAAGATGCCACCACTTCTTGTAAATGTGATACTAGTTTTTGAGCTTTTACAATTCTTGTTATTATTTTGATTTCCAATGATTACTCGTATTTGGTGCATGATATACAAAAATTCTAATGCCTAAGATCTAATCACAAGAAGCATCAATAAAACTTGATAAAATGGCATGCTATTTTAAGTAACACATTGTCTTATGGACATGAATATACTCATGTGAACATATATAATATATATTTGACATGGTGTGTGGCAGGTCCCATATATAGCTTCATCGTTGGGGGTGGCAAGCTTGGCACAGATGGTCATAGAGATAATTGGGTCACTATAAAACTTACAAAACTTAATGATCAACGTGACATTGTACAACTTTTGAAACCGACATCCCTTACTCTATAGGTATGACATATTGTACTAGTTGTCCAGAATTTTATGTAATAATTGTCTTTGAAAAATTTCATTGAAAATGCTATGGATATTAGGACAATTCATACTATTGATGATATTATCTATAATTGTTAAATTAGAACACATACTTTGAATAATAATAACTAGTGATTTGTGTTGAAGGTGTCGAAAATGAGGTAGAAATATGTATGACTAGTGATACTATACCCTATGCAATAATAGTGATGTAGAAATAGTATACCAATATTTACATATCCTAAGACTATGGGTATATTACTAGGTATTAGCTTCACCTATTCAATTATAGTGGTTCATCTAGTACATTCTATTGTAATCATTAGACTCGAATCATACTTATAGTTTCAATACTATTAATGATTAAGTTGCACATAATATACAAACACGTAGGCTCTTAGTTCACAGGGATATGATTGGAATGATTACCCTTTATGATTGATGTTTCCCAAATTAGTAAGGTTTTAGAATAATAATTATATGTAAACCATACTTATAGTAGTAATTAGAATATGCCAATTCAATTGGAATAACTGAGCTTGTAATCCCATTGGTAATGACGAGCTAAATGATAAAGCTTAAACTAGATATGATTATCCATAGTGAATACCCTATGTTAAACACCACTTATGAATCTCACTAGTATTAGTAGCTATGAATCTGAATCAGAGAAACCATGTATGTTTAAACTGGAATCAAGCATGGTTACAACAAGCGCTAGTAACTCTTAAAAACTAAGCTTTGTTTATAGGAGTATGTTGTTTCCATAATTTCATCACAACAACATTAAAATTTTGGAAAGAAGAACATGTCATCTCAATATACCATTGTGCTTCCATCCCTGTTAGAGTTCAATGGAAAATTTGTAACCTAATAGAATCATCCATCGAAGATATTGAGGAACACAAGAGATGAAAGGTCATCACACAGTTTGTCGGATATTCCTTTGGTTTTCCTTCAAATTATGGAATATATGAAGGTAACTTGGTAGGGATCAATGGCCAAATAATATTATGTAAGATTGTTTCATTGGCTAACATAATCAAATCAAGAAATTCAAAGTGGCCAAGAAAAGCAACTTCATTTGAGCCATAGTTTTTCAGGATCCAAGAGAATTAGAAGCCCATTGACTCATGTTAGCATTATGTTGTTATGGAATGTATGGAGTTCCAGTATTGGTGAAAAATGGATTATACTGACCAAAATTATGATCAAATTGAGGCTGTGCAATAGGTTATGTAAATCCTCCAAATGTACCTCCCATCCCTCGAAGAGGTTTGCTACCTAGAAATGTATTAATGTTCATTGGGTTAACCATGATTGCTTGAACTCCCTAAACTTGAAAAAGGGATATTCATGTATGGATATTTTTCCCCCAAGGAAATATAGCACTAATTCCCCCTAGTCCAAATGTACCACTATGTGGAATGTTAGATGCAAAGGGGGCACTATTGCCCATGCCTCCCAATGACAGGAAAGGAAAAAATATATGGGATAGGCTTTAACCAACAACAACTCTAGAGATAGGGATAGGTTAGGCATGGAAAATTTTCTACTAAATAGTGGGAAATTATGGATGGGTATTGATGGACCATTGCCCAAAGCAGTAGTAAAAGTAGATTCAAGAGTAAATGAAGTAGGAGTGGAATGGAAACTGGGAAAAGTCATCCTAAAAGAAAAGGGATTTGTACTTTGAAAACCAAATGTAGGTCCTCCAGTTAGAATCATCGAATATGATGGAATCCATCCAAAACCTATAACTAATTATGCATTAACACTAACTCGTCGTTAAGAAGTGGTATTAACTAGGGGAGTTACCTTCTTGGTGCCATATAATTCACCATTTTTCTCTGTATGAGATGAGAAGGATAATGGATCACTCAGTCGAGGAATATTAGACTCAGTTCCTTGGATAAAACTAGGATTTTGCGTTAGGTTTAGAAACCCTAAAGGATCAATGAGATCCTTAATAGAGGAAAGATCTAAGTTTTCCTCTAGTTGAGAAGAACCAATTGGGGGAGATTTATTTAAATTATGCTAAGCATAATTATAATTCCCTCCTTCAGATGAAAACTTAAACATAATAGAACTATATGTGTTTTCTTTTGTTTCTTATTCAACATTGGATTCCTGGATTTCTTCCTCTGCCCCTCAAGGGGGTGGATTATTATAATCTAGTGTTCACCTAGGTGCAGGGAATTCCTTCTATTTAGGGGATTGTCCTTGAATTATTCAAGACCTGCACAAAGGTTTATCGGCCATGGTGGCTCGTATAAGACTCAAAGGAGGAAATCTAAAAAACAAAAAACAAACAATACTCACTACAAAGTTCCTAAAAGGATTACAAAAAGCAAGCGAATCTTGAATGAAAAGTAGTTGACTATTGACAACTAATTAAAATTCAATGAAGATCTAGAATTGGGGTCTTTAGAAGGACAAATTGGGATGATTAGGTCCTAATTCAAACCAACAAATATTGAGAGATAATTACCATATTCCATGAAACCAATCACCAAGGGTGTAAGCACTTTCCTTCGAAAAACACCATCCATAAGGAGATGTACCAAAGAATCTACATGTTTCTTAGGTGTCACAAGATATTCCCCTTGTAGTGACCTATGAGATGCCTAGGAAAAAAAACTATGGTTACCACTTCACACTAGGTGGTCATCTAGGATGGTCACTAGAAAGAGATTCTATGAATGAGTATGAAACATAGGCATTGTAAACAAGTCTTAGACGCGAAACTTCTAATGAACAGTGGTGTCACCCTAAATACTTTCCACGCTTGATCAATTATTAGACATGCATAACCCCACTAAATGAAGCACTAGGGGACAATATGGACACTTGAACTAAGCTCTGTTTACAGAAGTAATCTATTTCAATAATGATCAATTACTTATACCTGCTTCTAACAGAATTAGACCGATGAACTAGTATTTTTTTTTTAAATATCGAAAGTTGTTGGATATCCGGCAGACAAACTCAACTATGTCCAATGAGTATATGATACAAGCGACGATATCTGACTTAATCCCCCATATTTTAGACATTGATACCATACCTCTGATGCCAAATGTCATCGGATATCATTACTTTTTCACAGGGTTAAGGGTCGAATATCTGATGGACATGTGTCGCATATCCGACAATTATTTCTTAGAATATCCAACAATTATTTCCTAGAATATCTGACAATTGTTTCATAGAATATCAAACAATTATTTTGTCGAATATCCAACAATTATTTCATAGCATATCTGACATATACGTTTGTAGAAAATATGATATGCATTTGTCGCATATCCAAAATTTATATATATATATATATATATATATATATATATATATATGGTCAAAAATTCTACCATTTATTATTGAAAATCCAATGAGACCATATGTCAGTCGGATATATGACAAAGATCAACCGACATTTCTAAAAATCGAGGCTTGTCAGATGGTCGATAGATTGATGTTGAATATCAAACCTATGTGTCGTTGGATTTTGGGTTTGTATTTTTTTGTGAAAGGTATTACACCCAAATATTCTTAGATGGGAAAGAGAGGGCCTATTAGGATCCCATGCCTCAAATGGGGTCTTGTCAACCAAATTCATTGACGATGACCTATTCACAAGGTAACATGTCATGTCAATTGTTTCTTCCCATAATTTTTATCTGATACCTATACCACTGAGCATGCTCCTTCCTTATCAATTAGGGTTCTATTCATATTTAATAAACTCCATTATATTGAGGTGTGTAATGAGCTTTTCTTTGTTGATCTATATCGTGTTATCTACATAAATTCTTGAACACCTTACCACATAACTCTCCTCTATTATCATTTATTAGCACCCTAAACTTTTTGACTGTCTAATTTTCCACAAGAGATTTGAATCCTTAAAACTTCTCAAATACATCATATTTCTTCCCCATGGAGTATAACCATGTCATTGTAGAGAAATTATTTAAGAAAAAGATGTAATATTGGGATCCTCAATGTGATGAGACAGGTCTTGGTCCAAACATGTCACTATGTATTAATTCCACTATTTTCTTGGCCCCAATGACCCTAGATGGAAAACTTATATTACTTTGTTTACCATGATTGTAATCTTCTCAAAATTCTACATCTTCATAACAACTAAGGATACCTTCAACGATACCTTTATTATTCATAGAATCAAGTCATTTCTCATCAATGTGTCCCATCCATTGATGCCACAACATGGTTGAGTCAACTAGATAGGAAGATATGTCATTGGATTCAGAAATGACTATATTTTCACATCAATTCGTGTTTGTTCTTCCTAATATCTTGCATAGTGTCCCAATCTAAAATCCTATCATTAACACCATATCTCCTCACAACATTTTACACATATTTTTCTCAAATATAGTCTGTGCACTTGCATTCCCCATCTTACTGACATATATCAGATTTCAAGACAATTTTAGGATATGCAACACACCTAGAATAGTTTCTCTCCTTTCATCTTTTAATAATAGTAAAAATTTACCTTGTCCAACAATCATAGTCGGTGAATCCTATCCTAGAAGAATATCTTTGGCATTGTATTTTTCATATTCACAGAACCTTTATGTGGTGTCATATAAAATAATGCACCAGATTCGATCAACCAAGAGTCTTGATCTGAATATGTACTTGTCGAGTCCAAATACACATCCCACTTTTCTTCAATTATAGGATTCCTTCCATTCGTCTGTGCTTTCATAGATAATTTAATCTTCTTGACTTCCATCAACTTACAATCTCACTTATAATGCCCAAATTTTTATCGTTTCCAAAATCTTCTTATTGTCAGACCAGGGGATTTAGATATGATCTTATATCTACCCATCAGCCTTGATCTTCTACTGAAGTATTTACTTTTCCTATGTCAATTGATTGACCTCTCACCATCAAGCATCATGGGTCAATCCTTCCATGTTCTTTCATCTCATCTCCTCTAACAACAAATTTACAAGCATAAAATCGATCTTCAACGTGGTATTATTGCTTCCAATAGCCATAGCCATGTTATCCCTTGAGTATGGAAAGAATGCAAAAAAATATTTACATTTCTCATCCTTAGTGATTTTAATATCCATGGATATCAAATAAATAATCACAATGTATATGTTCTTTATAACTAAGTCACCCTCATTCATCCTGAGAAGGCATAGTTTCTTCCGAAGGAACAACTTGCTAACCATATATTTCGATTGGCACAAGTTCCCCAACTTTTCCCACTGTTTTTTGTAGTGTCTTCTTCTAAGGAATTCCATAATAAAAAGGTTTCTAAGTAAATTTGGATAGTACTCCTTTCTTTTATGTTGATTTTCATCCAATATTCCTTTGATATACTTAGAGTGGATTTAGGGTCAACAACAACCCATTGTTCTCAATATACAAGGAGATCCTCCATTTTAAGCTTCCAAATATCAAAATTATGTCCATTAAACTCTTTTATTTCTATCCTTCAACTACCGGCCATCCTCAACTGTTGGCCTACTTTCCCTACTCTGGAAACCCAGGTTCAACAACAACAGAATACCAACAAAACAACAAAAGACATCGGCCCGACAGAGCAAGCTCAACTGACAACACTACAGTGCTTGCACCTTCAATTCGAGCTTGAGGGGTGGCAACAATAGTGGCATGGCTAATGTATCACCAGGATCAACGCCATATGTCTCAGCTTCAACTGTGTTTTTTACTTCATTAATAGCCTCAGTGAGCATATTAACATGCTCGATGAGCCTGTTGGTCACTTTCTTCTGCTGTGTACTGAGGCCCTCAAGGATGGTTTTTGCTACTTCTGTGATAGCATCTGCAAGCAAGCTAATGTCCTTCTTAGCTAAGCTGAATGTATTAATTATTTTATCAGCTTTTTTTTTCTTGCGTGCATGAGCACACTCCTATTCCTATGCTCTCTGTTGGTTCCTCACATCCTCATCAGTGGGTGTGTCTTTTGAACCATCTTGATCAGAGCCACCATCACCACCGTTGTTGTCTTCATCTTCATCTGAGTGTAGCGGCTGGTTATCTTGCGCGTCGCCCCCATCATTTATTGGGTCATTGTCTTGGCCATTGCCCTAGCCAATTCCTTGGTCATTTCCCTGGTTATTTCCCTGGTTCACTTATATGTTGACCAAGATGCGCCATTCTTCAGGCCACTCCTAGATGTCTGCTTCCACATCCGAGTCAACAATCATAAAACCTGTTGGGTGTGCTTGATTCGTGGGTTCCTGCCAAGACTCCACGATAACATTTTCGACCCCATCCTAGAATTTTATGAAGGACGCATACTTCTCAACTGTCGATGTGCGCAATCTATGTTGTTTCTTGATTATGTCCTTGAGTTCCTCCCCATGCAGAAAGAAATCTATGTTATTGTCCTTCTACTTGATCTTGTCTTCCTTGTCCTCCCAGAGGTTATGGTACTTGGTGCCATGGAAAAGTACTGGGACATCGTGCAACTGGTAATCTTGTGGGTCTAACCAAATCACAAAATAAATTAAAATTAGGATCCAAGATTAGTGGAATTTTGTCATAGGTTCCTCCTACACTTGCTCATCATCCTCGAGCATTTCATTCAACAAGTACTGCGACTAATTGAAAATGACGCCTTTCGTGCACTGCTTTTCCAGTTACACCATCCATGCAATGCACTTAGTAGGCTGCATCTTGCATAACAGCTTGTAAGATAAAATATTTGCAGCGAACCTCACTGTTTTATTAGTAATAGAGGAAATGAGGAATCCTCTATTCGCGCGCTGGAGGTCATATTTCTCCTTTATCTTTGTCGTATCCTTGTTTGGACGTAGATATGGCACATGGTCATGTCCTTGATGTGACATCCTTGTTTTCAACAAAATGAGCTCGACATCAAAATAATATTGCTTATTGAGCCATAGATAGCCTCCATGGAAACATACCAGGAGTTGTTTCACATACGTGCTTACCTACGTATGTCGACCAAAATGTGGCATTATCAACAAGTTCAGTAGGACTATGCTTTCTATACTGTGATCCCATTGCATTGAAACTACCAACTATGGATAAGGAGGCATGGCTAGAGTCGTGACCATGTAGTTATTTCATTCTAGGTCCACCTACTTCCAGGTATCAGTGTCTTCAAACTGTAGTTTGATTAGCTTCGAAATTATGTTCATTAACAACGGCACTCCAGCAAGGATCTGGGGTGCCACTAAGGAGGAGCACGCTTTCGTTGGAAGCTTTACTTCGGGTGCCTCTACTCTCCCTGGATGAACATAGGGAGATAACATGATCCACTCTTCTATGGTGGCATTCATGTCTCTGCGTGGTGGTGATGCCAGTGCTTCCTCCATAGGTATGTACTCAGTAGGTATATCCTTAGCGACCTTACACTTATTTGACAAATTTGGTACCCTGACCTGATTCCTTGATGATTCTGGAATGTCCTCGTCTGACACAAATGGTCATGGACCTGCCACTAGTATATCAACTGGTGGATTTTGAACTAGGGCTGATGCAGGTGCCGACCCTAAGGCCGAAGGAGGGGCCGAACCAGAAGCCGAAGGAACTATTTGTTGAGTCGGTTGCACCATTATTTCTGGTTCTTCTTATCGCTTCTCTACTTCCGACGATGTAATTTCCTCCACAATCAGGAAAGGTGAGGTGATGGTAACGTCAGACTACTCATTGGTGTTGAAAATGGAAATGACCATTAGCTTTGACTCTCTCACTCACAAGCTCTGGTTCGCTCTTCTTCTTTCTGTGCACATAAAAGAATTCTTATCGATGAAGAATCATATTTATAGGGATGCGCTCATCCTACATGTGATCATTCGATGGAAAATCAACGTCTTATCGATCACATGGGCTTCCTATTTGACACATTCCAACATTAACTCATGAACTCGAGTTCTGATCTGCACCTATCAGGACAGTTATGGCAAGTACAACGGATGGACCAAAAAGCATGCCTTCATTCTCCTCAGAGTTTTCAAATTAATGACACCTTTTTGTGATAAATGCCTAAATATTTTTGGGTATCCGTGCTTTAATGAAGGCCATTTTTCATTCCCGCTCTTTACTGGGATTTGCATACTTTTGTCGCATATGTGTGACAGAGTAGTTTCCTTTCCTCTTTTCAGTTTTTTTTCGTCTATTGCTGCCTTAGCTAGGCATGTTGCAACCATCATAGTAAGGTTTCAAGCAGCTTCCATTTAGAATTCATGTGACGAGATTTCCATCCATCTTATGTAATTTTACTATGCCTACATCAGTGATATGTGCGACAACATATGGCCCTAGCCAATGCGTCTTTATTTTCCTTGGATGCTTCAAAAATTTACGGTTGTACAAAAAAACAAGTCCTTCGAATTTGAAATGCTTAGTTCTGATATGGCGATCATGCCATGCTTTCTTCCTTTGCTTCTCTATGTTTTGATGGAATCCTTTGACGAATCGTTCTTCTTCCATCTGAATGAGCTATGGAAACCTTTACTTAACAACATCCACATCTATCATTTTCGTTAGCACAACAATTCTTAATCTTGGTACAATATACTCCATCAACACAACAACTTCTTGTCCATACACCAGTCTGAATGGAGAGTTCCCTGTCAGTTGTTTTCAAGTTGTGTGGTATGCCCATAACACAGCTGAAACTTTCTGATCCCAATCACCTCGATGCACGTTGCATACTTTGGTTAATGCATTCTCTAGAATCTTGTTGAACGCTTATACCGTTCCATTCTCCCAAGGATGATAGGGTGTTGTCCTTTTATGCTGAATCTGGAACTCTACAATAATCTCATCAATCATTTTGTTAACAAAATGCATACCTTGGTCTCTTAGGAGAATTTTTGGGCAATTTAATCTAGTCACCACATTTTCAAACAAAAACCTCATCGTAGTCACAGCAATGCAATCCTTAATAGGGGTGGCTTTAGCCCATCTTGTTAAGTAGTCTATCATAGTGATGATGTAGTGCACACCATTCCTTTTCCCTAGCGAGCTGATAGGACCCACAAAATCAATGTCCCACTTTTCAAATGTTTGAAGGGTTAAATACAACGCAAGAAGAATCTCATCATGTCTCGATAGTTTTCATGTCCTCTAAAATACATCGCAACATTGAAAAAATATCTTAGTGTCCATATGTATGGTTGGCCACCATATACAGCTTGCAATATATTGCGCACTGTTTCCTTTCCATCGTAGTGTCCTCCCGTGACACCAACATGTGCTTCACTCATTACCCAATGTCATTCATGGTCAAAGACACACCATCGCAATATTTCATCGAGGCCCATCTTGTATATGTGTTCCACGATCAATGTATTATCAGCAGCCTTGACTATTGTTGATGTATTTGTAACTTCACAATGTATTCACTTTTATATCTTATGTATTGTACCCCGATGTTTATTCTGGGAAGTATTTGTAATGTTATTGAGTCATGTCATGCCCCGATGTTCTGATCGGGAGATTCAATAATGTAACAAGTCATGTAAAGTCATTAAGGTTAACCCTCCTTGTTAATTGAAGGGAAAAGTCCCCACAAGTTGTGGGGCACTAGGGTTATTAGACTCTCCTAGAGATTTTGGCTCTAGTAAGTAATTGTTAAGTGAGGCTGACATGTTGGAGTGGACATTAAGTGAACAAAAGAATATAAATAGAGATTGAGACTCTCTATTTATCACACACACACTCACTCGATGTTGGGGCGCATGAGTGAGAGAGGAGAAGCTCTCTCAAGTGTGAGAGAGAGAACAAGCCATGGAGATCATATTTTATGTTTTTGGGTGTTACTGCTACTATTAGTGCTCATTCTATCTCTGAGGAAGTTGCGGGGTTTTCTCCTTTATGGTTTCCCTGAGGAAAATTCTTTCTGTCTCTTGTCTCTTGTGTTTTATTATTGTGCATGTTATTCTCTCATATAAGATCCGAAGATCATAATGCTAGCTTGAATGATAATATTCTAACATGGTATCAGAGCTAACCTAAGCAAAAGACATTGTGCAGCTACAGAAGCTAGGGATTATTAATTTTTGGGTCTCTCTCCACAATCCATTAGCAAAATTATGCCAGGCTGACTCTCCATTGAAGGGCGCATCTTTCCGTCGAAGCGGAATTCGATTCTGGACATTTTTAGTTTTTGGTGCGGGAAATTAGCGCTTCTTACAGAAGAGGAATTTTTGAGTGAGCCTAGCATAGGATTTCTCTCCTCATCAAAATCAAATTTTAGAGACCTGGGTCAAGATTTTTGGTTGGGTGAAACTCCGGGAAAGTCAAACCCTAGTTTGACCCCGGGCTGTAAAAACCCTAAAATACTAAAACTGATAAGTTTTGGTACATTCTCTATATCTCGGGATTGGAGAAGACTCAGGAGCTGAAACTTTCACAGGCTGAAGATAAAATCCTAATTTACATTGTGCCCAAATTTCAGCATCATATTTGCTATATTATAGGAGATATGATCCCTCCAAGTTAGGGTTCCACCCTCTTCCAGGATTCATCCCTAAACATGACACCTGAAGAGATGTTTGATTCCTTGACCAAGATATTTGAAGGGAAGAACATAAATCGGAAGATGAATTTCAGAAAACTGTTGAAGAATGTGAAGATATAGAATGCAGAGACCATGCAGTCATACTTTACAAGGGTCTCTCAAATCAAAGAACAACTTGAAGCGGTAGAAGAAGAAGTGGAGAATGCAGAAGTGGTGATAACCACCTTGAATGGCCTCCCAGGATCATGGGATTCATTCATTCGAGGAATGTGTGCCTAAAGGAAGTGATTACTTTCGGTAGACTATAGGAAGAGTTCCCACAAGAAAAATAAGCTCGACTCATAATAAGAAAAGAGAAGATGGGAGCAACTAAAGATCAAGCTCTCACCATCCAAAGAAGATCCCTCAAGCGATGAGGAAATACGACGGACTCAAATCTTGAAGAACCTCTTATCCATATTAGCATTTGGATAAGAAACGATGCTATTATGAGTGAATAATATGATGAAGCTAAAGGATCAAGAAGGATTCTACCCACGAAACAAATAAAGATAAGTATTCAATTGTCATTTCATGATATTGTTTTTGTTATATTTAGTTGATGTATTATGCATGATAGAATGTTTGCATTAATGACAGTATACTACTAATATACATGTGATGGGTAAGTAGCTCATGGTGCTATAAAACTCTCCATTGCTACTTATCTAGAATGAAACCTCTTTGCTGACATATTGGATTAGTGCACAATCTCAATATTGTCCTAGTAGAGATGGAAGGCATCTAGAAAGTTTCCGTGAGATATGGATGAATGTTGTATTGGCTAAAATAGTTTCATGATCATATATTTATGCATAAGAATTTTCCATTATGAATATTCCTGATGAAATTTTTCTAACCATACAAATGCATTTGACTTGTAGGAAAGATCGCATACATAATCGCCTACAAGCAAAGAAGGATGAGACTTGTTCCGAAGAACAAGTGACGACAGTTCAATAAAGAATCCAAAATGAAGAATAATATGACGATACTTTCAAAGAAGAGATCTCAGACATAGTGCAGTTATGTAACACTATTGAGTTACATCATTGATGAAGAAACTTCCAAGCAGTAGCTAAGAAGAAAGGGAAGGAGTGTACCCATTCAAGAAGAATGATGTCTAGGATGTGGTATAGAGACCTGAAGAGAAGTTTGTAGTTCCATCATGCAGTAGATGGAAACATCATTGGATACTAGGCAATATTCGTAGCATGAGGCATAGAGTACGAAGAGACATTTGCAGCCACTATAAATACACATGACAGGAAGAATCATGTGTGCAAATGAAATAAGGCCTTGTACGAGTTCAGAAGACACCCATGGGATAACACATACATGAGTGTTACAAAGAGAAATTCCTATGGCTTGGGGTACCACAACAGACAGCTAGACTCTAGAAATCAATCTTTCCCAATATTCAATAGAAATAAAATTTCTAACACTAAAGGATCGACCTCGTACCTTATTCTGAACGGTTGAAGTAGATCCCCGTTGAGCTTTCCAATCTTCAACTTGAATTGATAGAATACTTCCTCAACAACAAGTAAACAATACAAGCATACTATATATCATGGTGTTAGATCTATTCTAGCATATATAATCAATAATATAAAAGCATTTGACATATTCCAATGGATACAATATTCATTCAAATACACATTACTGGACAGGAAAAGATATTTCTATTAATATAAATCAGATATTATAATGACAACCTCTGACGGCACGTCTGCGAACCGGAGAAACTGAATCCCCCACTTGGGCCTCCACCACCTCAATCCTCCATCACTCAGATAGCAAGCTCACTAGCAAAAGGCAAGCTTGGGAAGAACACAATAGTGCTCCAAGGGACAAAGGGATGCAGACTCAAGCATAAGTTCTAGCAACAATGGACTATAGTTTCGTTTCTCTCATTTCTCTCTTATGCTTTCAATGTCTCAAGGGGTTCCTTATATAGCTTTTCAAAGGGATACTGAAAGGTCGAATCCGTGCGATCTCAAGGCATATGGAAGGCCAGGAGTCATATGAGTCGGATCCAAGTCAAGGAACGCTCCAAAAGGATTTGGATTATGCACACATCCCGATGTACACGACTATAGGGGGAATATCCGTGTATGTACACGGTTATCGGGGTAAAAGCCATGTATATCACTTTTCTTATGTTTTTAGGGATGATCAAGGACACATCAAAAGACAAAAAGTAGTCCATAGGGGCTAATGAGTCTGCAGCGGGACAGGGGAAGGCCATACAATGTGTGATTCACCTAGTGTGGTGAAATCCGCTATAACAGATGCCCCCTAATGTATGAGATCAAAGGGGTTATACGATGGCCGAAATACATTATAAGTCCATCCAAGAAGTGGAGTGATGAAAGTACCCAAATGGAATACCAACCACCCAATCAGCATAATACCATAATACAACTCTGCATATAACTGCAAATACATATAGCAATCTCGGATACATAAGAGTACAATGGCCATGAATAGGCATGAAACATGATAACACATATGTGGTCATCGCCACGTACAATATACATAGATCAGAATCTCCATGATGAAGATATACAAAGGACCATGATCTCCACAAAGGCTGAAGATATACAATAGATCAAGATCTCCATAGTGGCTGGAAATGTCTGACATATACTGGAACAAGTCACGAGAGCTGAAATTTCATGAACACTGGCACGATTAAGGAGGTAGCATATAATGGATGCCACCAATCTGGAAGGTATTCTACACACACCGCTACGAGTACATGTCCTACTATGTGAATAGAGGTGTCGAGGTCAAACATAGTAGTACATCGTCTGATTACCGGTCATTGATGTATACTGTTAACAGACGTGAGATCACCCACCAATAATGAAAATGGGAATCAAGGTACTAGAGTGCAAACTAACAAGTGTGAATAAATGTGTTGAGGTCGAACACTTGAGAGACTCCATCGATCAGGGGACATTGATGTATTCCCAAAAACTGTCAATGGCGAGAGAACCTACGACTAATGACTGCAAGTCTCAAGGCACTCAAAATGACTCTAGAATCCAATCCCAGAATAAATGATCTGAATTCGATGGGATGAAATCCGCTGGAAGGAGGGAATTAGGGCATCCCCCATCATCCAACACGAGGTACTCAGCAAGGCTGTATAATGTGGAAGGACTCGATCATAAGGTGCACGAACTAGTAACTATACCAGGAATGGCCGACATGCAAAGTCAAGATAACTGAGAAATGGCCGACTTAGGTTTCAACTTCCTTCGAACAAGAGCATAACGGCGTATGGTGACTGAATGAAAGTAGCATAGACTTGATATCTAAACTGGGACATCTATGTGACACAGGAGGCATCAACAGAGGCTCCATAGGGACTGGAAGCTTAACCAGTCGGTGGAGATAAACTCAGATAACGAGTACAGCTCCTAAGTCAAACTATAACCCAACCAATGGATGTGATATACAGTGCTCTGTTCGAAGGCGACATGACTCGACAGCTGCCAAAGATAATATCTTTCCTTGTCCGGCTTTTTGGTTTTTTGATTTTTTTGGTCTTTTTCAGTGATTTGAAAAACTTGAAAAAAGAATAAAGTAGCTTTATAGTTACAAACTAGGAGGAGACGAGTGTCAATAGGGAAAACAAACTAGTTCCAAGCAGTGGAACATACCTATGCTCAATGCAAGGATACATGTGTAGGATATCGATACTCGGGGGAAAATCCCCTCCCAGTAAAAAGAGAATCAAGCTGCGAAGGATATAAAGAAAGGCTCTGCATGGTTAGACATGAGACAAGCTCGGGCTATATGGTTGAAACGTAATGTTAGGGGAGCCAGCATAAAGCTCAATAATACAGGAAAATCTCATGATAATGCATCCACAACTTGATACAAGGGGGTCCGGGGGATCATGGCCAGCATAAGATCAAGAGGAGTATGAGGCTCTTGCGAAATGTCATGGAAATACTATACAATGGACTCCCACACCCTAAAGGGAGAAACATCGGCATGGGCACCAAATGCAAATAAGGCACTAACTAGGGTACCCATATTGTAAGGTGTGGCTCTACCACTCATATCATGCCACTTCTATAGCAGCAAGAAGGTTCCGTGACATAATAGAGTGGGTTCATACCTAAGGATATAGCGACATGGTCATAAGGTCATGCAAAATGCAAACGGCAGTGAACCTAACCTATATGCCAGTGCAGACGTTATACCTGAGCTCAGTACGAACGGGTCAATCCAAAGGCTGAAATGGCACTGCAAACGGTCTTCTACATCAAAAATTATGTCAGAAACGGTCCAAAATGGTTAGAAACGGTCAAAACTATAGGAAAGGGGGTAAAAATTTTCAAATATTTGAAAATTTTTCTATAAATAGTAAAAAATAGAAATCATTTGAAACTTTTACCCATTGGAGCTCTGATTTTCAACTGCAAATTCCAAGAGATCCAGCCGGCGGAATTCACAACCGTTTCTTCCAGGTATTTACTCATGCTCTCAGCTTGCATTTCAATACAATTTTTACAAGTTTTCATGGTCAAATGAGGTTATAAAGGCCAAATCTACATGAGCGCTGTGGCCCACGTGGGTATCGAAGCTTTTTCCGCGTATAGGGATGGCTATACGCGGAAAAGGGGCTAGAAACCGTGTACATACGTGGTTGTTTGCAAAACAGCCGCGTATGACGCCGCGCAAGTGGATTTACAAGAATCTAATGGACATTTGGTCAATTTCTCATGCAGGATGGTGCTAGAGTGGCGAGAACGTGAGCATGGTGAAGTAGAGGAAGCAGTAAGGGCCGACATAAGGGCTCAACAAGTATTAGGTGCATGCGGACTCTATAAGTTTTGGTGCCTAGGTGGCTTGAGGGCCAAACCAGGACTGCTACAGATGCTGGTAGACTATTGGGATCCAGACTTAGAGTCCTTTCGGATAGACGGTATGTCCCTCACCATTGAGGTGGAGGATATCTACTTTATCACAGGTCTATCTAGACGAGGGGAGATGGTGAACCTTCGTTCCCGAGGTGGGCCGGGTCATGGGCTTACTATCGATGAGTACATAGCTGTATACTGCTACCTAGATATTGAGAAGGTGGGGATTCAAGTTCCCACCAACGCTATACAAGTGCTGGGCCTAAAGGCCATACTACTGACGCTGGGCAGGATAGCAGGCTTAGCATCACTCCATCAGGCCTCTCAGCTATTGATGTTCTATGCGGTGGAGTGTATGAGACCGACCATCTATGACTGGAGCACTTCACTACTGAGCAACATGAAACATCAGCTCAGTGAGTGTAAGGCAGGTAGGATACGAAACTTCGGGTTCAGCAGTATTTTGAGCACGTTTTTCTTCGAGCGTGTTCCAGGATTGAGCCCTAGAGTGGATGTTCCTCTCCATGGGGTTCGAGATCCATCCCAACGATGTTGGGCAGATGCGATGCGCAGAATGGGGGGTGTTAGGGTGGCCAACGCCTATCCAGCTGACTTTTTTCCATGGTGGCGATGACAAATTGTTGCCATAGATGACTACCCCTATGCAGGGATAGATTTCCGGGGGGATTCGGACATGCCATTGCCACCAGGATCAGCATACGGAGACATAGGTAACGAATCTTGACCCTCACTCTTTTAAAAAAAAATTGAAGTATTTAATTTTTTTTGTGTTTTCTTGATTATATGGAATCAAAAAGACATGTTTTTGGGTGACAACACATAATGATATCTACCATTCATGTGCAGATGTGGGACCACGGTGACCAGAGGACTTCCCACATCATAGACGGAGGGGAAGAGGAGATGATTTCACTGGTGTGGATGCGGAGCAAACACTCCAAAACATCCATACCAACTTCGTGCGACTGACTCATAGAGTTCCCATGGCGCAAGTCGAGGACTTGCATGAGGCTATGCAGAGACAGGTGGTGGGTGTACCACGTGCATGGGTGCGTTTATTCCAGCGGCTAGCTAGAGCCGTGGTGACATATCATGATCACAACCCTCCTCCACCTCCACAGGACTAGACACTTGGGAGTGTATCTATTTTGTACTACCGTGTATATGATGGTGCCTTTCAAAGCCCCAATTTTGTATTATGACATTATGTATTACCACATTTTTGATATATATAAAAAGTTTTATGGTGCTCGGTTTATTTATTTACATGTGTAAAAATTGTGTTTATGATTAATTTATGATGAATGAAACAAATTCCAATCTAACACGTAGTTAGCATATGAGTCAGCAACTTGATTATAATTTCTTGGAATGTGTATATATGTTATACTCTCAAATTGTCGTTCTAACAATATCACATGTAAGAATCTCCTCAATAACGTCGGATCTCTAACATGGTACAAACCATTGAGCTGTGACACTACTTACTCTGAATCAAGACGTACCTCAAGAGAGAGAACACCATGCGACGTGGCATCCCGTAGAAGCTCGATAACGGCACTATATTCAACAACATTGTTGGAATATGGCCATAGACATACACCTCCTGAAGACAGTACTTGACCCATAGGAGTATAAATCACCCAAGCAACTGAGGCTGAGTGTTGAGTGTGACGGCTTGCACCATCCGCGAATATTATGTAGGTGGAAGATTCCATTGACATTTGCCACAAGAAACGGAAACTAATCACAAACCCAATTACGATAAACAAGACCTAACTATGCAAAAAAGCTGTACAATAATATACAACAAGCAGCCTTGGCTAAAAATCATGCATAGTATTTTTTGAGATAGAGCCCATTTCTAGGCTCCACCAAGGCTGTCCCTTTGTAATACACTAACTCGTAGGCACCCTTCTCTAATACACGCTTGACCACGTAAGGACCATGCCACATAGGATTGAACTTCCCTGCCCCCAAGGGTTCTTTCGATTGATCCCACAAAAGGACCAAGTCTCCCTCACTAAACACTCTCGGACGGACAGACTTATCGTATTGGGCCTTTACGTGATGCTTATTAACCTCTAGAGTCACCAAGGCATCTCTACGCTGCTCATCGAGTTGCTCAAGGTGAACCAAACGCTCCTCCAAAGGCGAAGTGTCTGGTAAGAGTTCCATGGCTAACTTCAATGAAGGAATATCGCATTCAACCGGAAATATCGACTCCACTCCATGCACGAGCTGATATGGAGAAAAACCAGTGGTAGTCTTAACCGCGGTTCAATATGCCCACAAAGCAGGGTATAACATAATATGCCAATTCGTCTTGCTTTGCGCGATAGTTTGTTGGAGAATGGACTTAAGTGATTTATTCACTGCTTCAACCTGTCCATTCGCTTGAGGATAGTAAGAAGAGGAGTGCTCTTGCTTATACCCTAACTTGGATGCCAACTCTTCCATCATACGGTTCTGAAAGTGCGAGCCATGGTCAGTGACAAGCTCTCTCGAAATCCCAAACTGAGTAATGATTTGGTTGAATACGAAGTGAGCGGCTGTCTCACCGTCGGATTTTGCTGTAGGCATTACCTCATCCCATTTCATGAAGTAATCAACAACCACTATGATATGATGGTGCCCCCCAGCCGAAGCTAGGTTGCAATCCATAAAATCGAGCCCCCATTTGGTGAAGGGACCGGCGGTGATAATAGGGTGTAACGGGGCAGGTTTTGAGTGCATGTTACGTGCGACCACCTGGCAAGGGTGGCACCTCTTGACCGCTTCAATACAATCCTTGAAGATTGACGGCCAGAAATAACCCGCTCTCAAAATCTTTTGAGCTGTAGAAAGCCCAGATAAATGACCACCACACGCCCCTCCGTGGAAATCATTAAGCACTACCTCAGCCTCATCATGAGTTAAACAACATCGTAAAAGGGAATCTACTCCACGGTGGTACAAAGTATTGTCCACTGTGAGGTAGTTCTTGGAGACGTGACGTAATCGTCGTCATTCATCTCGCGAGATGTGAGTAGGGGTCCTCTGTGTTTGTAGATATACTATGATATCCCCATACCATGGGTCAGCCATTGAGATTAAGAAAATGTGTTCATCAATGAATGTATCTTCACATACCAACTCATCGGCCTCGCTCGGAAAATCCAATATGAGCTCTGCAAAGATTAAAGATTTCTTCGATTTTGCCGAAACAAATTCGAGATCAAACTCTTGCAGGATGACAATCCATTTATTATACTTTCCCCCAATCATCCTACGTGTGAGGACGAATTGAAATGGATTGAAATGGGCCACAACCAAGGTCTGGCGAAGGAGAATATAATGTCTCAAACGCTACACCGCATGGATGGTAGCTAAGGAAAGCTTCTCGACATGAGAATACCGAATATCTGCGTCAATAAGGTTTCAGATTAGATAATATATGACATGCTCCTGGAGCTCCTCATCCTCTTGAACCAAATCCATACCAATCATCTCTAAAGACGCGGCCACATATAATAGGAAATCATGGCTATAATCTGGAGGACTAATCACCGGGGCCGATGCTAGGGCTCGCTTAAGTGCATCGAAGGACTCCTGGGCTCGCTCATCCCATTCAAAGGGAGTATCCTTCTTCAGGAGACGCATGAAACCTCTAGTCCAATTGGCAAAATTGACAACAAATATTCATAGGAAGTTTGCCATGCCTTGCAAACACTGAAGATGATGAATATTACATGGGGGAGACAACTGAAGTATTGCCTCCACCTTCAAAGGGTCGACTCTTATACACTCTTTCGAAATGATGAATCCTAACAAACGACCCGACTTCATGCAAAAGATGCACTTATGAGGGTTTAATCTAACAGCATAGTGACGGCACC
Source organism: Pseudotsuga menziesii (assembly GCA_001517045.1). NCBI lineage: Eukaryota > Viridiplantae > Streptophyta > Pinopsida > Pinales > Pinaceae > Pseudotsuga > Pseudotsuga menziesii. The sequence continues at coordinate 77,671 of LPNX010366761.1, read as the reverse complement.
TTTCGAACACCAATCTCAAGTGATAAGAATGACGCATCCTCATGCGAGAATGAGCAGCGAGGTCATCCAAAAATACTTCAATGATAGACTTGAGATCATGGAAGATCAAGGTCATTGCCTGCTGAAACGTAGCTCCGGCGTTTTTAAGGACGAAAGGCATTTTCCGATACGCAAATTTTCCCCAACGACAAATAAATGCGGTCTTGTGTTGGTCCTCAGGTTTAATTTGGATCTGATTATACCCGGAAAAGCCGTCCATAAAGGAGAACACCTCGCTACCCGCACACTCATCCAAAATCTGATCTATTAACGGTGTGGGGAAGTTTTCTTTAGGATAGGCACGATTTAAATCACGAAAATCAGTGCATTTACGGATCGCTCCCTTCTTCTTATCCACTGGAATGGGGTTTGAAACCCACTCCATCAAGGGAACGGGATAGATGAAACCATCTTTCAATAGCTTCTCTATCTCTGCCTTTATGGCGGGTGCTTTCCTAGGATTCACCACGCGTAAATGCTGTCGAACATGCTTAGCGTTGGGTTAAGTCTTAATTTCATGTTCGACAATCCGAGGGTCAATTCCTGGCTTCTCATTGTAATACCAAGCAAAAATATCAAGGAATTCCTTGAATAGCTCGGTATACTCCCGAATCTCATCTTGGGAACAATCCGCCCCAAGGTAGACATTCTCAATTGTACCAGGATTGCGAGAAATGTTGATAGGAATAGTTGACGATATGTTCGCCATGTTTCCATCAGCCATCTGACCAGGAGAGCTTAATGGAACCATAGGTCTACCAACTTTCTGACTAAGAATCTCCCTATAATCCTCATGCTCCAAAAGGTCAAGCTCTGGAAGGAAGTATGATCTATGATGAAGTTCCTCCCATGGTGGCTCAACTCCTGACATAGCCTTGATAATCGCTTCATCTGAAGGGAAAACCGTATCAAGGTAGTCATGGGCATGAGAAGACTGTACTTCCCATGCCGGCAGCACATAGGGGTCTTCCTCCTCCGTCCGCGAAGAGGAAGAACAAGGCTCTGCAGCAGACTGGAGATTAGCTTGGTAAGCTATCATGACTGCAGGCAACGGCACGCTCGTCTTAATGGCCTCACTCAAAGGAATCGGTGAAGGAAGAATCCAAGGATCTCCCATATGACTTGTGCGAAAAGGCACCGATCTCATAGATGTAGAAGCACCATCGAAACTAGATCCTATCATGAGGACGGGTGCAGGACAACTAAAGGTTCCCATGAGGGATGGATACATGCCTACACCCTCACTCTCAGTTGCCGGCTGGGAATGTTCAACTTTCGGGACCGAAGCTTCCAAAGATGCAGTAATAGGCAGATTCTTGAATGCCATTTGATCAATCGTTACAATCTTCCCATTATGTGGAAAGCATACAACGCAAAACACGGAAGACGCAACGACTTGCATACTATACATCCAGTTCCTTCCCAGTAAGAGATTGTAGTCAAGGGGTGCATCAACCACCTCAACCTCTATCGCAACGGTCTTCCCTCCCAAATGGACTTTAAGGGAAGGAAGGATACCGTGCGGCCTAAACGATCTCCCATCAAAAGCAGTTAACATGGTTGTAGATTTTGACAACTTACGAGAACCAAGACCCTTCTAACAAGACAAAGACATCACAGAAGTAGCAGCGCCCTTGTCAATCACAATGCACTTGATGATTATATTAAGACATTCCACATGCACCAAAAGGGACACATAGTAGGGTAAGCAAGGATGATGTCCTACGGTTTCAAATTTGATCACTGAGGAAGAATCATCACCATTCACACCAAGAGCGGAAAGCAAATCCTTCCTTTGCGACAGACAACTCTGAAGCACTTCCAATGCAGACATCGCACAAGGAGTATGGCCCAAGTTCTCGACAACTGAATAATTCTGGGTGGTTCAGGAATTTGGGTTATGCCCCGAATGCTTAAGTACCCCCTTAGGAATGCGAGGTACAGCCTCAGGTTTATCCGCAGGTTTCTCAATGCGCAAAGGGGTTCCTGGTGGATCAGGTTCTTTCCCTGGTTTGGGTTGTGACGAAGTATAATCTTTCACACGCGTCACAAATTTCGCGGCACGGACCATATTAATGCACCCACGACCACTAGTCTCAGCTGTATCATCATCACTAGATTGATCATGGGACTTTGAGTTCATATTCTAGTTATGCGGTAAAGGGTTCGTTAACACAGCTGGGCCCTATGATATGAACTTCGAAGCTTCATCCATTCTAGGGCACAAGTAAGTGAGGTGATCGTCCTTGCATAGCTTGAAAGGGAACTTGAACTTACGTTTATTCTGCTTGTCCCCCCCAGCATTTTTACTGTTCTTGTCATTATTGTTGGCATTCTCGTTCTTATTCCCACCCTTTTTATTATTATTGTTTTTACCCTTTTTTCTATTCCGTCCGAGTTGCTGGTTACCCTTCTGGTCGGACGATTGCACAGCAAGTACATTCATCGTTTGGGTAGGCTGAGACGAAGTCATAGCTTGTCCCGAGGCAGATTGATTGATTGACAACTGAGCTACTTGTTTCACAAACGAACCTGCAGGTTTCTTACTTGCACAACCCAAAATGCCGTTGGCATGTGGTCCAAGTTTGACCTTGGGATCGAAACTAGAACAAGGAGCGTTAGGTATAATCTCATATAACAAACCAGACTAAGCATAGATCAAGTCTAGTTCCTGCACCCTAAAGATTGCTTGTTCCTCATTCTGCACTCCAGATGTGGAAACATCCTTTGCTATATATGGCAATAAAGATTTGAGGAACCACTCAAGGAGGAACTCCGGCGGTATAAAGGCTTTAATTAATCTCTTCCGTCTACGCCACTCTTGAATATGATCAGAAATATGGGTGGCTTTATCTTGCCGAAATGTCGACAAGAGTTTAGTACCAACATCATAGCGCACTGGTAGCTGGAAGTGATTAAGGAAAGTCATCGCAAGGTCATCGAACAAAGTAAAGGCACCCCTAGGTAACTCTATATACCATTTCGTCACAAGCCCTGTAAGGGTGCGTTGAAATAGTCTCAAATGGACTGAGTCCTGATGCAATGAATTGGAAGAGCACCATAGGTGGAATGTCGTAACGTGTTCGCTCGGATCCTCTCCTGGTTTTCCTTCGAACTTAGGTATGTCCGAACGAAGCTTGGTAGGGACAGCCGGCCAATCCGGGTCATGAGCCACAAGATCATTCATAAGTCTCGATAAGTCAGGTAGATTGAGTGTCGCGAGGAAAGGGAGCCTAGGATGATGAGGCCTATGGACCGCTCCCTGGTTCATATAGGATTGATTACCACCATGACCTTGGCCATAGTGACCTCCTCCTGTATGACCTGTATAGGGTGGCGTGGAAGTACCATAATGAGGTGGAGCTTGACTAGTAGGAGCTACAAAGCTGTAATTAGGAGAGTAAGCAGGTTGTGAATACCCGCCTCCATAAGGTGGAGAAACTTGTCCATACTGTGTCCCATAATAGGGTCCATAGGTCATCGCTTGCGATGCCTCATGAGACACTCCATAGGTAGGGATATACATTCTGGAAGTAGGGATATACATACCGGAAGTAGGGATATATGTCATGGAAGTAGCAATCTGACCTCTAGAAACATGAACATAACCTCACGAAACCACGGGTGGTATGTAGGCTTGAGACACAATTGGTCTAGTAATAGTAGTACGGATCTGACTCGTAGCTACGTGCCGACTCGAAGGACCACGTGAGTAAGGTGGAGGGTTTACATTTGAAGAACTCGAAATCGAGGACGAAGGAATCTCTGTAAGACGATATGTACTAGTGCCTATTGTCACTCGTCTGGAACCTAGTATCCCTATCGGATCACTAACTCTAGACCTAGGAGGTATATAAGATGGAGCTTCCACCACTGGGATGGAAGGTACAATGTGACTAGTACTCCCAAACCTCTCCGCAAGGTAAGGCATGGGATTTCCCCCAAGCATAGTTCTAGGCTCAAAGTCGGATTCAACATGAAATCTCAAATCGTGGATAGGAAAACCAGTCGTAACATAACTACCGTAGCTAGTGCTAGGAGGGTCAAAGTGAGTCTCGGCATCATCCGGCATTCCATACTGGTAACGTGTCAACGGGGAATCAGCCCTAGGGTGAGTATGTCTATCATGCAAAGATCCTATCTGGGAGATCACATGACCGAACTCAGCTAGGTCCGGTGAAGGATCGTATGTAGGAGTAAGTTCCCCATCGTCAATACGAATGGGAGGAGGTGGCTCAGGAATAGTCTCTGAATGATCCTCCATGGTGTGTGAATCAGTGTGTGACATAATCCGCCTGGACTATCTAGGTCCCTCTCCCAAAGGAGGAGGATAAGTAGAAGGTGAAAGTCCTGCAAAACGACGAGAACGGCACGGAACCGCACCCGACTCCACACTGACTCAACAAATAGAAAAGACTCTATATTTATGTAAACCCTAGGCCAACTAGCGTGCACAGAGCAATCACTAATAAAATCTAAAGCCAAATGCAAGCAAACAAGGGCTGGATAAATGAGCTCCCGAATGTGGCCGGTATGTCTTGCCTAGGAGAGGCTTGAGAGGCCCTTGTCACCACAAGCGGAGGTACGTAACCAATTATTGTGGCCCTCAGCTTCAACGCGTAAAGTGACTGTGCTGTCTGACCCCAACCTGGCCGGGACACATGCAGAATAACCTCTACAAGCACCCCCTCGATATCCTAGGTAAGGTCACTAAGGTCACCTCAATATAATCAAAGCTCAGGCGGACAGTCGCAAGCGGTATTTACCGTATGGGTAGGGTAGCAAAGCCCGAAACTCTCGAAAGAGCCCCCAGATACAAATACAATCTTGGCTATATCGCCGGTGCTACACAGTTACTGAACAGGGGTTATCCCAATCAACAACCGCTCACAATGCCTCGTGCTTAACTCCCTTTTGAGAGGAGGATCCTGAGAACGCTGGTTATATCAAGGATTTCACACACTCCCTGGACAAACACCTAGTTGTTGTCATTTAGTGATCTTGGAGAATTAACTTACAATGAACTATTCCAAGATCCTAAAACCTAAGCTTGTTGGTGCACCCTAGAAAATAAAAGAGTGTAATTCATTTTAATTAGCGTTGATTTTAGTTGGCTTTATTACTCAAAAATAGGATATGGTCGTGCAACTATTGGTGTTATGATGCAACAAGAAGCAAAATGCACACCTAACAATCAATGCAAATGCATTGTGTCCATGAAAACAGGGTATGCGTACTACGTGTAATGCATAATTTCTTCTTCAAATGCTGAATGAAAATTTCCCTATATGAAGTCCTAACTATTACTCCAAAGCAAATCTAGATCTAGTGCAAGTACAATGCAAAGTGAAAAATGCAATGCATGGTGATAAGCAAATGTTTTTGGATTTTTTGAAAATAAAGAGATACACAAAGCAAAAGAATGATTCTACCCACCCCAGACTCTGCAAGCACACATAAACAGCATTCCAGCAAAGTACTAAGGTAAAAGGACTCTAATGCACTAATCTCAAACAAAAAATCAAAGACGCCATGACAAGAACTTTCCTAAAAGAAAAAATTTAGGATAAAAAAAATGTTTCTGGTCAGAAACAGAGGTATAAACAGACTCAGGTAGTGCCAAAGGAGACTCAACAACTAACAAAGTTCACCCAGCAATCCACTATCTTCCACAAAAAGGTAAAAACCAGGGTATACATGACTGTGTGCAGTAAACCCACGTGTATACGCGGAAATCCCAGGGGAAACCGCCTGTATACGCGACTGTAAGTGACAAACCCATGTACAGGAAGAAAAAGATGCACAAATCCAAGGCAAACAAACAGGTTGAGACTAAATTCACACCAATCAGGCTCTACCAGGCATACATGCCCCCATACCTGACACAGAAACAAGAGAGAGAGAGAGCAATTCAAATACATTGAATGCCAAGAAATCAACCCCCAAGGGACAATTACTAGGAACTCCCCAACGGAGTCGCCAATTCTGTTACAGAGATAAATTCCTATGGCTTGGGGGACCACAACAGACAGCTAGACTCCAGAAATCAATCTTTCCCAATATGCAATAGAAATAAAATGTCTAACACTAAAGGATCAACCTCGTACCTTATTCCAGACAGTTGAAGTAGATCCTCGTTGAGATTTCCAATCTTCAGCTTGAATTGATAGAATACTTCCTTAACAACAAGTAAACAATACAAGCATACTATATATCATGGTGTTAGATCTATTCTAGCATATATAATCAATAATA
>LPNX010366761.1:19032-71227 GCA_001517045.1 Pseudotsuga menziesii | reverse complement strand
GACAAAAAGTAGTCCATAGGGGCTAATGAGTCTGCAGCGGGACAGGGGAAGGCCATACAATGTGTGATTCACCTAGTGTGGTGAAATCCGCTATAACAATGAGGAGCTTGATGAAGACCTGAACCTTTTCTACAAGGTTGAAGATGAAAGTATATAGAGGATGAAAAGCTCACAGATGGGTGCGAGAATAAATTTTGAAAAAGTTCAAGATAGAGGATCTTTCTATCCAATGATCCTATATGGATACATAGAATATTAGTAGCAGAGGAAGCTACTTGTCACTCCGGTATAGAATGTTTCAGTGCATAGAGTATGAAAGACAGAGGGAGAATGATGGTCCACTTTAGAGGGAGTGACTGCAAAAGATCTTGAGGTTCTACATGGTACGACAGGATGGACAGATTACTGATGACTCTAGGCTTTACTGAGAGTAAAGAGGATTCCAACCTTTGCTTCAAGGTTGAAGGCTGAAGACCAGTGATGCTCCTATTATATGTTGATGACTTGTTCCTGATAGAAAAGAGGAACTCATTAAATTTGCAAGAAGAATACTTGCTACCGAGTTCGAGATAAAGGACTTGGGGATGATGCACTACGTTCTAGGCATGGAGGTGTGGACAAGGGAAGTATGAAGTAGAGATCCTGAAGAGGTTCAGGATGATGGACTGCAAGGCCATGACCACACCTATGGCATCGAACCTGAAGCTATTGAGTGTTTCTTCATCAGAGTCGATTAATGCCACGATGTATCGTCAGATGATTTATTACTTGATGTACCCGACAAATACAAGACCAAATATTTACTTTGTTGTGAACACATTGAGACATGTTCACCTAATGGTTGCAAAGCATGCAATGAGTACCTGAAGGGTACAATTGATTATGGGCTCAAGTATGAGGTGAATCAGAAGATTAACCTAGAGGGTTATGAGGATTCGTATTGGGCAGGAAATTCCATTGATAGGAAGAGCACTTCGAGGTGCTACTTCAGTATGAGATCAAGTGTGATCTCTTGGTTTGGCAGGATGGAATCTTGCATGGCGCTGAGTAAAGTTGAGGCAAAATATGTTGCCACTTGATATTTGGGAGGAAGTATGTTTCTTTTGAAAACTACTATTTGATTTGCTTGATATTAATTTCATTTTTGTATGATGCATAGAGGAGCAATGAAGCTCCAGTATGTGATACAGATCAAGATCTCTCGAAAGAGGGAGCTCTAGCATAGTCGGTGAGATAGGTTGTCTCAGCATAAATCCTAGCAAAGATCGTAGGTTGCTCAGATGTAAATAGACCTATAGGTTATCCTCAGATGTAATCAGTCCTGGCAAAGCTCATAGGTTATCCTTGAACGTAATCATCCCTGATGTGATTCTATGCTAGAAATGGCCAAAGTGAAGTTTGAGTACTTCAGGGAGAAGCTTGGTGTTCTCTAGATCGAGGTTCCTTCCAAGGGGAAGTGATGAGTCCGTGAACCATTCTGACATGGTGAGAGGATTGGTTCCTTCCATGGTCAAATGTAAGGGCTGAGCCATTTTGTCATGGTGAGAGGATTGGTTCCTTCCATGTCAGATGTGAGTGCTGAGCCATTCTGATGTGACTGTAGGATTGGTTCCTACATGATTAGATATAAGTGATGAATGCCATTCTTGTAATAGAGGCACATGGTCAGTTACCAGGAATAATCAGCTTGGCGCTGAGATGCCATTCTCTAGGAGAATGGAGGCACCTGGTCATTTACTAGGAATCCTCAATTTGGGACTGAGAGCCATTTTGGCGCGATGTGTTTACACATGGTCAGATGTAAGTGCAGAGCCATTCCGATGCAGTGTGTTCTCACATGGCTGGATGTAAGTGCAGATCCATTCTAATGGGGTGTGTTCTCACATGGTTGGATGTAAGTGCAGAGCCATTCTGATGTGGTGTGTTCTCACATGGTCAGATGTAAGTGCAGAGCCATTTCGATGCAGTGTGTTCGCACATGGTCGGATATAAGTGCTGAACCATTCTAGCATGATCTGTTTACACATGGTCAGATGTGAGTGCTGGGCCTTTCTGACAAGATGAGGTCAGATGTGAGTGTTGGGCATGCCTTTCTAACAAGATGAGGTCAGATGTAAGTGCTAGGTAGGCCATTCTGACTTAGGGTCAGATATAAGCGCTGAAGAAGACCTACATGGAGGTTAGGCCTACAACTAGCATGAAAAAGGGATGGCTCTATAGAAATTCCTGTGATGAGAGGAATGAATAGATAGCACCATTTGATTGAGATAGCAAAAGCAGTAATGATGATGACGATTCAGTGATGATACAACTTTGATGATGATCTATATCAAGTGATGATCCACACTTGATGATGATCCAATAGTGATGATCGAGATCAAGTGATGATCCAGCAGTGACGATCCAGATCAAGTGATGATCCAGACTTGATGATGATCCAGCAGTGACGATCCAGATTAGGTCATGATCCAGACTCGATGATGATCCAGTGATGATCTAGATCCAGTGATGATCCAGACTTGATGAAGATGACTTGATAATGAAGATGACTTGACGATGAAGATGACTTGACAATAAATATGACTTGAAGATGAATATGACTTGAAGACAAAGATGACTTGCTGATGATCCAGATGATACAGAGAAGAAGACTTGTGCTGATAAATTGTGTCAAGAAAATACCTTCCTAGTTAAGAGGGAGTGTTGGTGTATTTGTAACTTTGGAATGTATTCACTTGTATATCTTATGTATTGTACCCTGATGTTTATTCCAGGAAGCATCTATAATGTAATTGAGTCATGTCATGCCCCGATCTTCCGATCAAGAGATTCAATAATGTAACAAGTCATGTAAATTCGTTGAGTTTAACCCTCCATTGTAAGTCGAGGAAATAGTCCCCACAGTTGTGTCAAGGTTAACCCTCCTTGTTAATCGGAGGGCAAAGTCCCCACAAGTTGTGGGGCACTAGGGTTATTAGACTCTCCTAGAGATGTTCGCTCTAGTAAGTAATTATTAAGTGAGGCCAACATGTTGGAGTGGACATTAAGTGAACAAAAGAATATAAATAGAGAGTGAGACTCTCTATTTATCACACACTCACTCACTCACTGGGGTACATGAGTGAGAGAGGAAAAGCTCTCTCAAGTGTGAGAGAGAGAACAATTTGTGGATATCATCTTTTCTATTTTCAGGTTTAATTGCTGCTATTGGTGCTCATTATATCTATGAGTAAGTTGTGGGGTTCCCTCCTTTATGGTTTCCCTGAGGAAAATTATTTGTGTCTCTTGTGTTTTGTGTTTTATTGCTATGCATGTTATTCTCTCAGATAAGATCCTAAGATCATAATGCTAGATTGAATGATAAAATTCTAGCAATGACTAAATTTTTCTTTCGCGCTGTGGTGAATCCTTCAGGCGCATATCCTATGCTCGAAAAGTGGATGATAGTGTTAAACTCCTTATTCTGATCATCAATCATGGTGACTGCAAATAGTTGTGCATCGAGCAAGTTATCCTCTAGGATGGTTGTTTCTTCGCCACTTTCTATCCTCGATAGGTGATTAGGTCCCACATTCAGTCGACTAGGTTTAATAATGAATTCAAAGTCAAATTCTTAAAGCAAGAGGAGCCATCGACAGATCTCCCCCTCAACGTTGTCTTGTTGACCAGGTAGTTTACGAATGATCAGTGTACATTTTAAAATTTTCACCCAACAAGTAGTGTCGAAACTTCTACAGCGCATATACCATGGCGATTCCTTCTCTTTCTATTGTCGTGTAATTTTTCTCTACCGTCAACAATTTTCTACTATCAAAAGCAATAGGGTGGTCCAACGCACCCTCACCTGGTTGTGTTAAGACTATGCCAAGCATGACAGATGACAAGTCGACATGGACATGGACCTACTTCATCTAGTTGGGAAATACCTGTATTGGCACACTAGCCATCTTGTTATTTAATTTGTCTAAGATTTCCTGAAAAGTTTTCGTCTACTAGAACTTCACATCCTTCTTCAACAGTTTCTCCATTAGTGCAGTTATCTCTACATACCCTCTAATGAATTTCATGTTGTAACCTGTGTGTCCTAACACTGATTTGAGTTGCACAACTAATGTAGGTGGTGGCAAGTCAAGGATAATCACAACTTTCACTGGGTCGACCAAAATTCCGTCGTGACACATGACATGTCCCAACATCACACCATATGTTGCACATAAAATACATTTCTTTGAATTAAGCACGATTCGATATTGGCAACAACGGACCAGCATCATGCGCAGAGTCTCAATGTGGTCTCTTACTAGACCAAATACTGTCCAATCATCAAAGTAGACCTCAATAAATTTATGTATGAAATCTTTAAAAGAAGATACTACTATTCTTGAAAAAATAGAAGGTGTATTCTTGAGTCCAAAGGGCATTACCGTATACTGGTAGCATTCCCATTCTTCGACGAAGGTCATGTTATGTCAATCCTCCTTCATGATTATGACTTGATGATAGCTAGAGAAGCCATTGGTGAATGAATACATATCCTATCCTTCGACGCTTTCCAGTACTTCACCTGTGAATGGTTTTGGGAATGGATCATGCAGGCATGCATCGTTCAGATTCCTCAGGACGACACAAATCCTGACTTTGCATGTTGTCTTCTTATCCTGGATCACTGTAGGGATTATCCATTCTAATTCTCTATGTTTTGATGGAATCCTGCAATGAAGCATTCTTCTTCCATCTGAATGAGTTGTGACAACCTTTGATCAATGACATCCACATTTGTCATTTCCTTCACCACAACAATTCTTAATATTAGTACAATATACTCCATTGACACAACAACTTCTTGTCCATACACCAGTATGAATGGAGTGCACCCTATTAGTTGTTTTGAAGTTGTGCGATAAACCCATAGCACAGCTGAAACTTTCTAATCCCAATCATCTCAATGCATGTTACATACATTGGTTAATGCATTCTCTAGAATCTTGTTGAATGCTTCAACCATTCCATTCACCCAAGGATGATAGGGTGTTGTATTTCTATGCTGAATCTAGAACTCTGTAGTAATCTCATCAATAATTTTGTTAACAAAATGCTTACCTTGGTCTCTTAGGATAATTTTTGAGCAGTCGAATATGGTCATGAAATTTTCAAATAAAAACCTTGTTGCAGTTGCAGCAATGCAATCCTTACCAGTGGCAGTTTTAGCCCATCTTGTTAAGTAGTCTGTCGCAGTGATGGTGTAGCGCATGCGAGTCCATTTCCCTCGTAGACTGATTAGACCCACAAAATAAATGACTCACTGTTCAAATGCTTTAAGGGTTAAATGCAGCACAAGCGGAATCTCGTCGCATCGTGACGGTTTTCCTATTCTCTAGCATACATCAAAACGTTGAAAAAATCTCTTAGTGTCCATATATATGGTTGGCCACCATAATCCAGCTTGCAATATATTGTGCACGGTTTCCTTTCCATCGTAGTGTCCTCCCATGACACCAGCGTGTGATTCACTTATTACCCAATGTCGTTCATGGTCAAAGACACGCCGTCGCAATATTTCATCGATGCCCATGCTTCATAGGTGTCCCACACTCAATGTATAATCAACGACCTTGATGACTAAATGTTTCTTTTTCATAGTGGTGAATCCTTCAGGTGCATATCATGTTCTCAGGAAGTGGATGATAGCGTTAAACTCATTCTAATCATCAATCATGGTGACCAAAAATAGTTACGTGTTGGGAAATTTATCCTCTAGGTTGGTTGGTTCTTCACCACTTTCTATCCCTGACAGGTGATTAGGTCCCACATTCAGTTGACCAGGTTTAAAAATGATTTAAAATTCAAATTCTTAAAGCAAAAGGATCCATCGACAGATCTTCCCCCCCCCCAACATTGGCTTATTGACCAGGTAGTTTAAAGCTGAATGATCAGTGTACATTTTAAAATGTTCACCCAACAAGTAGTTTCGGAACTTCTACAGAGCATATGCCATGGCGATTCCTTCTCTTTCTGTTGTCATGTAATTTTTCTCTGTTGTCAACAGTTTTCTACTATCAAAATAAATAGGGTGGTCTAGTGCACCCTCACCTGGTTGTGTCAAGACTATGCCGAGAACGACAGACGACGAGTCGACATGGACATGGAACTACTTCTTCCAGTCGATAAATACTAGTATTGGCGTACTAGACATCTTGTTATTTAATTTGTCTAAGCTTTCTTAATAAGCTTCCGTCCACTGGAACTTTGCATCCTTCTTCAACAGTTTCTCCAATGGTGCAGTTATCTCTACATACCCTCTGATGAACTTCCTTTAGTATCCTGTGTGTCCTAACACTGATCTAAGTTACGCGACTGATGTAGGTGGTGGAAATTCAAGGATAATCGCAACTTTAACTGGGTCGACCAAAATTCCATCGTGGCACACAACATGTCCCAACATCACACCAAATGGTGTGCACAAAATACCTTTGTTTGAATTAAGCGCGATCTGATACTGGCAACAGCAGCCCATCATCCTGCATAGATTCTCAATGTGGTCTCTTACTAGACCTAATACATTCCAATCATCAAATTATACCTCAAGAAATTTATGTATGAAATCTTTAAAAGCAGATACTACTATTCTAGAAAAAATAGCAGGTGCATTCTTGAGTCCAAAGCGAATTACCGTATACTGGTAGCATTCCCATTCTTTGAAGAAGGCCATTTTATGTCGATCCTCCTTCGTGATTCTGACTTGATGATAGTCAGAGAAGATGTCGATAAATGAATACATCTTTTGTCCTTCGACGCTTTCCTGTACCTCATCTATGAATGGTTTTGGTAATGGATCGTGCATGCATGCATCGTTCAGCTTCCTCGGGTTGACACAGATCCTGACTTTTCCTACTGTCTTCTTATCCTGGATCACTGTAGGGATTATCCATTATGATTCTTTATTTTTTGATGGAATCCTGTGACGAAGAATTCTTCTTCCATCTGAATGAGCTGCAACAACCTCTTCTCGATGACATCCACATTTGTCATTTCCATCACCACAACAATTCTTGATCTTGATACAATATACTCCATCAACACAACAAATTATTTTCCATACACAAGTATGAATGGAGTGTTTCCTATTAGTTGTTTCCAAGTTGTACAGTATTCCCATAGCATAGCTAAAACTTTCTGATCCCAATCATCTCGACGCACGTTGCATCCTTTGGTTAATGCATTCTCCAGAATCTTGTTGAACGCTTCAACCGTTCCATTCCCCCGAGGTTGATAGGGTGTTGTCTTTGTATGCTGAATCTATAACTCTGTAGTAAGCTCATGATCATTTTGTTAACAAAATGTGTGCCTTGGTCTCTTAGGAGAATTTTCGGGTAGTCGAATCTAGTCACCACATTTTCAAATAAAAACCTCGCTGCAGCCATAGCAATGGAATCCTTAACAGGGGTGGTTTCATCCCATCTTGTTAAGTAGTATGTCATAGTGATAATGTAGCACGTGCCAGTCCTTTTCCTTGGTGGGCTGATAGGACCCACAAAATCAACGACCCACTTTTCAAATGCTTGAAGGGTTAACTGCGGTGCAAGCGGAATCTCGTCACATCTCGATGGTTTTCTTGTCCTTTGGCATACATCGCAAAGTTGACAAAATATCTTAGTGTCCATATGTATGGTTGGCCACCATAATCCAACTTGCAATATCTTGTGCATCATTTCCTTTCCATTGTAGTGTCCTCCCTCAATGCCAGCGTGTGCTTCACTCATTACCCAATGTCGTTCATGGTCAAAGACACACCGTTGCAATATTTCATCGTGGCCCATCTTGTATAGGTGTCTCATGATCAATGTATAATCAGCGGGCTTGACGAATAAATGTTTCTTTCACATAGTGGTGAATCCTTCAAGTGCATCAATTATTCTTGGGAAGTGGATGACATCGCTAAACTCCTTATTCTTATCATCAATCATGGTGACTGCAAATAGTTGTGCGTCGGGCAAGTTAACCTCCAGGTTGGTTGGTTCTTCGCCACTTTCTATCCTCAACAATTGATTAGGTCCAACATTCAATTGACTAGGTTTAATAATGACTTCAAAGTCAAATTCTTGAAGCAAGAGGATCCATCGACAGATGTCCCCCCCAAAGGCTAGCTTGTTGACCAGGTAGTTTAAAGACAAATAATTAGTGTACATTTTAAAATGTTCACCCAAAAAGTAGTGTCAGAACTTCTGTAGCACATATACCATGGTGATTCCTTCTCTTTCTGTTGTCGTGTAATTTTTCTCTACCATCGACAGTTTTCTACTATCAAAAGAAATAGGGTGGTCCAACACACCCTCACCTAGTTGTGTCAAGACTATGCTGAGCACGACAGATGACGAGTCGACATGGACATGGAACTGCTTCTTCCAGTTGGGAAATACCAGTATTGCTGCACTAGACATATTGTTCTTTAATTTGTCTAAGGTTTCCTAAAAATATTTCGTCCATTGGAACTTCACATCCTTCTTCAACAGTTTCTCCATTGGTGTAGTTATCTCTGCATACCCTCTGATGAATTTCCTGTATTAGCTTGTGTGTCCTGACACTGATCTGAGTTGCACGACTGATGTAGGTGGTGGCAAGTCAAGGATAATCACAAATTTCACTGGGCCAACCAAAATTCCGTCGTGAAACACAACATTTCCCAACATCACACCAAATGGTGCGCACAAAATACATTTCTTTGAATTAAGCGCAATCTGATACTGGCGACAACGGCCCAACCAGTGTTGGAATTTGGTTTTTATTTTACCCGTCAAATTTTTGTTTAACGTTTTGACATTTTATATTGCCCGTCATGAAAAGTTTTGTTTAAAATTTTACCCTTCAAGAGTGAAGGTTTGTTAAAAAATTTACCCTTCAATAGTGAAGATTTGCTAAAAAAATTACCCTTCAATAATTAATTTTTGTTAATTTTTTTTCAAAATAATATTTTTTTTCTACATTTTTATATTAAAATAGAAAAATGGTCATTATTAATATCATCAGGTACATTAACTTGATTCTTAAAGAAGCTCAAATGCAAAGGAACTCCAAAAGTTTAAACTTGAAAATTTCTTTTATTTGTTTTTAGTTTTTTGAGGTTTTTCCTTCCATATTGGTTGTCCATTGACAGGAGTCTTGCAGTAACTACTCAAGAGTTAACCAATCATTAAAAGTATCACATTGGGATGAAAGAATCTCTTTGGCTATGAAAAATGTGGAATTTTTCCTTATGCATTGCTGCGATGTTGGTCTCTATTCAAATGAACAATATATATATATATATATATATATATATATATAACACAATCGCTTATATCACTAATAGAAAATACAAGCTTGTCTTGTTAGTGTTAACCTTAACTCGGGATTGAGTCAAAGGTGGTTAGGTCTAGAACATGGTTTGGGCACATGGTTTGTTGTAGCCCATGGTATTGTCCCATGGTTTTGCATGTGATTAAGCCTTTATAAGGCTTGAGGAGGCTCCATTGTAAATTGCATTGTATGCTGGATGAGTGTACTGGATGTGAGTGTTGTATGATACTGAGTACTGTATTGTACTGGATGTGAGTACTGTATGGTACTGGATGTGAGTACTGTATTGTACTGGATATGTGTACTATATGGTACTGGATGTGGGTACTGTATTGTACTAGAAGAGAGACTGTGAGAGCGTGAAGAGGAAGTGCAGCGTTTTTGCTGCAGGGAGTATCCCTTCATCTTTCTGGACTGAAATAAAAGGACTGGTAAATTTGTTTGTGGACGTAGCCCATCGTTTGGGTGAACCACGTTATATCTGTGTCTCTCTGTACTGTTTTAATTTGTTTTGCATCTTGTTTATAAATTTAACTATATATCTGTTATTGCTCTGCGGTCCTATTTTTTCTAAAAATTGGTATCAGATCCAAAAGGTCTATTTGGTTTGTAAACTCGCAGGAAAGAAGGGTTCCTGGTTCGAGTGGGAGCAATGGCGGAAGAAGGAAATTTTAGGGTCGATAAATTTAACGGCCAAAACTATTAGTTATGGAAGATGCAAATGGAGGACTATTTGTACCAGAAAGATCTATACCTGTCGTTGGGCGAAAAAGCAAAACAGCCAGCGGCTATGAAGGATGAAGAATGGGAGGTTCTTGACAGAAAGGCACTAGGAACAATACGGCTATGCCTGGCTTCGTCAGTGGCCTTCAATATTTTGAAAGAAATAACAACAGAGGGTGTGATGAGCGCATTGAGTAAGCTCTACGAAAAACCCTCGGCTTCTAACAAGGTATTTTTAATGAAGCGTTTATTTAATATGAAGATGTCGGAAAGTGGATCTGTTGCTGACCATTTAAATGAGTTTAATACACTTACCAATCAGTTAAGTTCTGTAAAAGTGAACTTTGATGATGAGGTTAGGGATCTTATAATCTTGTGCTCATTGCCAGAAAGCTGGAATAGCTTGGTCATGGCTATAAGTAACTCTATCCCTAGTTCAAACACTCTTAAGTTTGATGATGTTGTTAGTGTTATTCTTAGTGAGGAAATGTGAAGGAAAAGCACAGGTGAGACATCAGGTAATGCGTTGACCATGGAGAGCAAAGGGAGACAAAACGAGAGAGGAAGGAGCCCAGGAAATTGCGGCAAGTCTAAAAAGGGAAGATCCAAGTCCAGATTCAGAAAAATAGAATGCTGGAACTGCGGTAAGAAAGGACATCTAAAGAAAGACTGCAAAGCACCAAAGAAGAAAGGTGAGAGGCAGCAAGAGACTACCCAATAAGCAAATGTAGCAAGTGATGTGTTACAAGATGCTTTGATTCTTACATTAGATAATACTAGTGATTACTGGGTAGTAGATTCAGGGGCTTCATGTCATGCTACACCCCATAGGAAATTATTTTATGATTATGTTCAAGGTGATTTTGGGCATGTGTTATTGGGGGATGATGAACCATGTAAAATTGTTGGAAAGGGTAAGGTACGGATTAAACTAAATAATGGAAATGATTGGTTGCTAAAGGATGTAAGTCACATTCCTACTATGAAAATAAATTTGATCTCAACAGGACAGTTGGGAGATGGCGGCTGTTTGTCTACGTTTGGAGAAACGTGGTGGAAGGTTACTAAAGGATCAATGGTAATTGCAAAAGGAGATAGGATAGGTACGTTATATTTATGTCCTCATAACACTGATTATTCTATTTCTATAGCTTCCACAGAAATAGGTGCAGAGTTGTGGCATCATAGGCTTGGCCACATGAGTGAGAAGGGGATGTAGATTCTCCACTCAAGGAAACTGCTTCCAGATCTGAAGCAGGTAAGTTTGGAATTTTGTGAGAACTGTGTTTATGGAAAATAGAAGAGAGTTAGATTTCTCAGGGTTGGGAAACAAAAGAAGAGTGAAAAGTTAGAGCTTTTCCATACAGATGTATGGGGACCAGCTCAGGTACAATATCTTGATGGCTCTCGTTATTATGTTACTTTTATTGATGATGCAACTAGAAAAACTTGGGTTTATTGCATTAGACAAAAATCTGATGTGCTTGATACTTTTAAGAAGTGGAAAGCTTTGGCTGAGAATGAGACAGGAAAAAGGTTGAAATGTCTCAGATCTGATAATGGAGGTGAGTATTGGAGCAAGGAGTTTGACAGTTACTTTTCACACAATGGGATTTGCAGAGAGAAGATAGTCCCTGGAACACCCCAAGAAAATGGCGTGTCAGAAAGGATGAACAGAACGATCATGGAGCGTGCAAGGTGTATGAGATTGCATGCAGGGTTTCCCTTACAATTTTGGGCTGATGCTGTAAACACTGCTGTTTATTTAATAAACAGAGGACCTTCAAGCGNGCAGTAGGTACCTGAAACTCCTGCAACTGTAAGAAGGTCTACCAGGTTAAGTAGACCCCCTGAACGATTCTCTCCTTCACTGTATTATTTATTGATGACTGGTTCTAGTAAGCCAGAATGTTTTGAAGAAGCAATGCAGGTAGAAACTAGAAAGAAGTGGGAGCAAGGCATGGATGAGGAGATGGACTCATTGGTAAGAAACCAGACTTGGGATCTGGTTAAGTTGCCTGCAGGAAAAATGGTATTGCAGAATAAATGGGTTTACAGGTTGAAGGAAGAAGATGGAGGAAAGAAGCGGTACAAGGCTAGACTTGTTGTAAAGGGGTTTTCACAAAAGAAAGGTATAGACTTTGATGAAATATTTTCTCCTGTTGTTAAAATGACTTCAATTAGAACTATTTTAAGTCTAGTGGCAGTAGAATATTTGCATCTTGAACAATTAGATGTAAAAACGGCCTTTCTCCATGGGGATTTGGAGGAAGAGATTTATATGCAGCAGCCACAAGGGTATGAGGTCAAAGGGAAGGAGAATTTGGTTTGTAGGTTGAAGAAGAGCTTGTATGGACTGAAGCAAGCTCCAAGGCAGTGGTATTTAAAATTTGATAAGTTTATGATAGAACAAGGTTATGATAGATGTCATTCTGATCACTGTGTTTATTTCAAGAGGATAGATAATGGAAGATATATTATCTTGTTATTGTATGTGGATGACATGCTTGTTGCAGGATCTAACATGTAGGATATAAATGTGCTCAAAAGAAAACTAGCTAAATCATTTGCAATGAAGGATTTGGGTGCTGCAAAGCAAATCCTTGGTATGAGAATAACAAGAGACAGGAAAAATCACAAATTGACATTGTATCAAGGTGAGTACATAGAAAAGGTGTTGCAGAGGTTTAGAATGTGGAATGAAAAACCAGTCAGCACACCTTTGGCAAGCCATTTAAAACTAAGCAAGCATATGTGTCCAGAGACGCAGGAAGAGATAGATTACATGTCCAAGATTCCCTATTCATCAGCAGTTGGGAGCTTGATGTATTCCATGGTGTGCACAAGATCAGATATTGCACACGCAGTGGGAGTTGTGAGCAGGTATATGAATAATCCAGGTAAAGAGCATTGGAAAGCAGTACAGTGGATTCTCAGGTATTTGAGAGGTACCACTTCTCATGCATTATGTTTTAGAGGTTCAGACACTGTTCTACAGGGATATGTTGATGCAAATATGGCTGGTGATAAAGACAGTAGGAGGATCACCACAGGGATATGTTGATGCAAATATGGCTGGTGATAAAGACAGTAGGAGGATCACCACAGGGTATGTGTTCACTATAGGTGGAACAGCAGTAAGTTGGATTTCAAAACTGCAATGGGTTGTTGCACTTTCAACAATGAAAGCAGAGTATGTTGCTGCTATAGAGGCTAGTAAGGAGATGATTTGGTTGCAGAGGTTCATGGAAGAATTGGGTAAGAAACAGGAGAATAGTATGCTATATAGTGACAGCCAGAGTGCCATTCATCTTGCAAAGAACTCAGTATTTTATTCAAGGACTAAACATATAGAACTCAAGTACCACTTCATAATATCTATTCTAGATGAAGAACTGTTAAAATTGGAAAAGATTCACACTAGCCAGAATCCTGCAGACATGTTGACAAAGGGAGTAACCAGAGAGAAACTAAGTTCCTACTCGGTTTCTGTTGGCCTTAAAGCATGAAGGTGCAAAGAAGAAATTTGCCAAGTCCAAGGTCCATCAAGTGCAGCAGTGGTAGAGTTGCTGTGATTAGTCACCATGAAGGCACATAAAAAAAATGTAATGGAGCGGTTTGCATGTAAATGGGCATATGGTTGTAAGACCTGGTAAGGCATGCATACCCCTGGTAACTCACCAGTAAAGTCAGGAAATAGACCTAGGTGATAGGGGGTGTATGTAATATTCCTCGGTAAATATTTGAGGGGAGTTGGTGATTACTCCAAGTCAAGTTTAAAGGGGGGATTGTTAGTGTTAACCTTGACTCAGGATTGAGTCAAAGGTGTTTAGGTCTAGCACATGGTTTGAGCACATGGTTTGGGCACATGGTTTGTTGTAGCCCATGGTATTGTCCCATGGTTTTGCATGTGATTAAGCCTTTATAAGGCTTGAGGTGGCTCCATTGTAAATTGCATTGTATGGTACTGGATGAGTGTACTGGATGTGAGTGTTGTATGGTACTGAGTACTGTATTGTACTGGATGTGAGTACTATATGGTACTGGATGTGAGTACTGTATTGTACTGGATATGTGTACTGTATGGTACTAGATGTGGGTACTTTATTGTACTAGAAGAGATACTGTGAGAGCGTGAAGAGGAAGTGCAGCGGTTTTGCTGCAGGGTGTATCCCTTCATCTTTCTGGATTGAAATAAAAGGACTGGAAAATTTGTTTGTGGACGTAGCCCATCATTTGGGTGAACCATGTTATATATGTTTCTCTCTGTATTGTTTTAATTTGTTTTGCATCTTGTTTATAAATTTAACTATATATCGGTTATTGCTCTGCGGTCCTTTTTTTTCTAACATGTCTTATTGTATGAGAATTTGAGATTATTTAGATAGTAAATATCAACACGTTAAGTTAATTCGGTTTCCAACGATGATAACTATATGATCTTTATTCCCTTTAATATCACCAATTTTAGAAGGGTCGTATTTTCCAGAATAACTGAACTCTATAACCTCATTAGTATAACAACGACAAACCTCCAAATTATGGACAATACTAGGTTTAAAACCTCAATCTCACTAAGATGAAGAGGACGAGCCGAGATATATTCTAGACTAACAATGTCTCTAGAACTGAACTCCTTTACATAGTGAAACTTCAGAATCCCACTACACCCCTGCTGCAAAGATGAATCCCAATTCACATTGATAGCTACAAGATGAACTACTGATTTTTCGAGATTAATTTGAAACTAGGAGTGTCTAGCAATATCGACTCTGAGTATGGAGTTTAAATATATATACATTACATAAAATATACAGAAAATCATATTAGATTTTAAACAAATCAATATATTTTTAAACAAAACTTTAAATCTAAACCAAAAAAATTCTACAATCAGTACTTTTGAATCTTTATAATGATTTCCAGGACTGTGTGTGTAGAGTCTAGCCTCCACTGTCCACTCTCCAAATCCAAGGGATTCTAGGCTCAAGCTGCAACCTTCCAAGTTCCACTTCCAACGTTCAAATCATTTAGTTGAGCATAGAGCACTAAAATTTGTACTATGTAGATGCTAATTACAATAGTTAAAAAAATAAATCGAAAATTCATTGTTAAATTACTTTTTTTGTTTTTAGAAAAAATCAAGAAAACCTATCGAATAGAAAAGCATGGATGATGGAAATAATACTAACTTAATATTTTTCTTTTTAAGTGAAACTTGAAAGTACGGTTGGAATTTAGAAAGTATAATTTTATATAATAATAAGATAAAAGTATTGATATTACTAATTTACTAGTAGTAATTTATAATGAAGTTTTAGTAATTTTATTGCCCTTCAAAATAGTAGTAATATAATGACATTTTGAAAATTTTATTTCCCTTCAAAAATACGTTTAAATCATAAATTTACCCTTTAGAAAAAACAGTCTACGAAAATCATTAATCATATTTGAAGGTCAAAATGCCCCATGACGGTCATTCTACCCGTCAAATTCCAACACTGGGCCCAGCATCATGTGCAGACTCTCAATGTGGTCTCTTACTAGACGAAATACAGTCCAATCATAAAATTAGACCTCAAGAAATTTATGTATGAAATCTTTAAAAGCAGATACTACTATTCTAGAAAAAATAGCATGTGCATTCTTGAGTCCAAAGGGCATTACCGTATACTGGTAGCATCCCCATTCTTCGACGAAGTTTATTTTATGTTGATCCTCCTTCGCAATTCTGACTTGATGATAGCCAAAGAAGCCGTCGGTGAATGAATACATCTCTTATCCTCTGGCGCTTTCTAGTACTTCATCTGTGAATGGTTTTGGGAATGGATCATGCAACCATGCATCATTCGACTTCCCTATGTCGACATAGATCCTGACTTCGAATGTTGTCTTCTTATCCTGGATTACTATAGGGATGATCCATTTTGATTTTCTATGTTTTGATGGAATCCTGCGATGAAGCATAGTAAGGGATGATCCATTTTGATTTTCTATGTTTTGATGGAATCCTGCGATGAAGCATTCTTCTTCCATCTGAATGAGCTGTGACAACCTTTGCTCGATGACATCCACATCTATCATTTCCATCTGCACAACAGTTCTTAATCTTGGTATAATATACTCCATCGGCACAAAAAATTCTTGTCCATACACTAGTATGAATGGAGTGTGCCCTGCCAGTTGTTTTCAAGTTGTGCAGTATGCCCATAGCACAGCTGAAACTTTTTGATCCCAATCATCTCGACGCATGTTGCATACTTTGGTTAATGATTATCCATCATCTTGTTGAATGCTTCAATCGTACCATTTTCCCGAGGATGATACGGTGTTTTCTTTCTATGTTGAATCTAGAACTCTACAATAAGCTCATCAATCATTTTGTTAACAAAATGGGTACCTTGGTCTCTTACGATAATTTTTGGGCAGTTGAATTTGGTCACCAAATTTTCAAATAAAAACCTCGTCATAGTTGCAGCAATGCAATCCTTAACAGCGGTGGTTTCAACCCATCTTGTTAAGTAGTCTATCGTAGTAATGATGTAGTGCGTGCTAGTCTTTTTCCCTAGTGGGCTTATGGGACCCACAAAATCAACGACCCACTTTTCAAATGCTTGAAAGGTTAACTGCTGTGCAAGCAGAATCTCGTCGCGTCTCGACGGTTTTCCTATCCTCTGGATTACATCACAACGTTGAAAAAATATCTTAGTGTCCATATGTGTGGTTGGACACCATAATCTAGCTTGCAATATCTTGCGCACCATTTCCTTTCCATCGTAGTGTCCTCCCGCGACACCAGTGTGTGCTTCACTCATTACCCAATGTCATTCATGGTCAAAGTCACACCGTCGCAATATTTCATTGGTGCCCATGTTGTATAGATGTCCCACAATCAATGTATAATCAACGGCCTTGATGACTAAATGTTTATTTTGCATAGTGGTGAATCCTTCGGGCGCATATCCTATTCTCAGGAAGTGGATGATAGCGTTAAACTCATTCTGATCATTAATCATGGTGACCACAAACAGTTGTGCATTTGGTAAGTTATCCTCGGGAAATTTATCCTCCAACAATGGCTTGTTGACCAGGTAGTTTAAAGATGAATGATTAGTGTATATTTTAAAAATGTTCACCCAACAAGTAGTGTCAGAACTTCTATAGCGCATATACCATGGAAATTCCTTCTCTTTCTATTGTCATGTAATTTTTCTCTGTCTTCAACTGTTTTCTACTATCAAAAGAAATAGGGTGTTCCAGCACACCCTCAGCTAGTTGTGTCAAGACTATGCCGAGAACGAAAGATGACAAGTCGACATGGACATGGAACTACTTCTTCCACTCAGGAAATATGAGTATTGGTGCACTAACCATCTTGTTATTTAATTTGTCTAACATTTCTTGAAAAGCTTCCGTCCACTAGAACTTCGCATCCTTCTTCAACAGTTTCTCCATTGGTGTAGTTAACTCTGCATACCCTTTGATGAACTTCCTGTAGTAACCTATGTGTCCTAACACTAATCTGAGTTGTGCAACTGATGTAGGTGGTGGAAAGTCAAGGATAATCGCAACTTTAACTAGGTCGACCAAAATTCCGTCGTGACACACAACATGTCCCAACATCACACCAAATGGTCTGCACAGAATACAATTATTTGAATTAAGCGTGATCTGATACTGGCAACAACGACCCATCATCCTGCGCAAACTCTCAATGTAGTCTCTTACTAGACCGAATACAATCCAATCATCAAATTAGACCTCAAAAAATTTATGTATGAAATATTTAAAAGAAGATACTACTATTATAGAAAAAATAGCAGGTGCATTCTTGAGTCCAAAGGGCATTACCGTATACTGGTAGAATCCCCATTCTTTGACGAAGGTCATTTTATGTCGATCCTCCTTTGTAATTCCAACTTGATGATAGCCAGAGAATCCATCGATGAATGAATACACCTTTTGTCCTTTGACGATTTCCAGTACTTCATCTGTGAATGGTTTTGGGAATGGATCGTGTAGGCATGCATCGTTCAACTTCCTCAGGTCGACACAGATCCTGACTTCACCTATTGTCTTCTTATCCTGGATCACTATAGGTCTAATCCATTCTGATTCTCTACAGTTTGATGGAATCCTACGATGAAACTTTCTTCTTCTATCTGAATGAGCTGTGACAACCTTTGCTCGATGACATCCACATCTGTCATTTTCATTGCCACAACAATTCTTAATCTTGGTACAATATACTCCATCAGCACAACAACTTCTTGTCCACACACCAGTATGAATGGAGTGTGCCATGTCAATTGTTTTCAAGTTGTGCAGTATGCCCATAGCACAACTGAAACTTTCTGATCCCAATCATCTCGACGCATGTTGCATACTTTGGTTAATGCATTCTCTAGAATCTTGTTGAACGCTTCAACTGTTCGATTCACCCAAGGATGATAGGGTGTTGTCTTTCTATGCTGAATCTAGAACTTTGCAATAAGCTCATCAATCATTTTGTTAACAAAATGTGTACCTTGGTCTCTGTAACGTCCCCAACCCTCTGACCGGTGAAGAGGATGCGACCCTACCATTATCTACCCAGGAAACTAGGCACATGAACATACACATAAAAATTGGAATTCTTTGAACTAAAACATGAATACATTATCACCATACAGCAGAAGAAATACCATACATTCAAGCATTCAACATGTTTATTTTAATTCATTAAATAGTAAATACAATTGCAGAGATGAAATAGACAAGAATACTTATCTTTGAATGAAGCTCCCCACAACCAACTATGTCGCTACAACGTTCGAACCAACCATAGGCCAGTGTGCTCCTTAATATCTCAGCAACACTGCCACCCTTGAGCTGGGCATGATTCCCCAAGGAATAAGGAAACTAAGCAGGCTCACACATAGATAAAGATACACAACTCAGCCAAGCCAACACAATTGGGTTTATCAGGCCATCAAGGAGTTGGGAAAAGCTGACTGCTAAGCTGGTGGACTCACTGAAGAGATAAGGACACCTGCACCAGAACTAGCTTGACTTCTAGGACACCCACACACACCCAACACAAGGAATCAATCCCTTCTCTGCTACACAGTCCCTCAGGCCCTGACTTCCCTTCTAGTGCTATTTAGGGGGTGTGGAGAATAAATCCAACCCTCTAGCTCTATCCATGAGTCTCCTTAACACACTAATTTTATCAAGCATACCAAGCCTTCATTCTCACTCCAATACATTCCAAAGACCAACCACTGCATACACAGCAACATCAAGCAATTCATAGCTCTAGGGAAGAAAAGCAAACACCACAGAACAAAACCGAGATGGAAATTTGGGTAATACACAGCTCTGACTGGGAAATTTGATTCCTGAGTTGTTCTTGGCCCTATCATGGCCAAAATGACTCAACAAAAATCCACAGTAACCCAAATTTCATGGGGAAACCAGCAGCGATTTCAAATCTGCATGAGGAATGAAAAAAAACATGCATGGAGGTCAATTCACATACCCAGACCCACAACATGAAGAGAAAATACACACACAACAAATCATGAGGGTAAAGCCACTCTCCCAGTTCTCTGCGCAAGGAAAAATGCCAAAATATGTGCGTGAGGAAAAGAACCGCCGTCTCTACATGAGAATGGGAAAAATGGAAGAATTACCACATGAAGAGGAACGAATCCCTGGTGGAGTGTGCATGTGGGAAAGGAATGACAGTCCTGCCACACACCATTTCCCATGCAAAACATTTTCCTAGGCCATAACTACCCCCAACTAACTCTAGAGAATTTAATTTGGTAGTTGACTGATTGATGGGTTCTCCTATTGACATGTGGAATTTTTTCCTATTGGACCTAAAGGTTAAATAATTCCCCCTCCTCATCCTTAGGAAAATCATGCCCTTTTCATTATGGTTCCATTGACATAGCTGGTTGGGGTTTTTAATTAAATTGCATATTTACATTATGCAAAAATTATAATGTGCCGACTAGCACAAAATATACCTTTGGCAATGATTTTAATCACCAAAACATAAAACGATAAATTGATGGTGGGGATTTTTCCTTTAGCTCCACACCATGATTAATTACAATATATACATCATTTACATTTTAATGCAAACGGGGTCAAAAATGGGGTGTTACAGTCTCTTAGTAGAATTTTTGGGCAGTCGAATCTGGGCACCACTTTTCAAATAAAAAGCTCATCACAGTCGCAGCAGTGCAATCCTTAACAAGGGCGGCTTCAGCCCATCTTGTTAAGTAGTCTGTCATAGTGATGATGTAGCGTGCGCCAGTCCTTTTCCCTAGCCGGATGATAGGACCCACAAAATCAATGGCCCAATTTTCAAATGCTTGAAGGGTTAAGTGCGGCGCACATCGAATCTCATCACATCTCGACAGTTTTCCTATCCTCTGGAATACATCGCAACATTGAAAAAATATATTAGTGTCCATATGTATGGTTGGCCACCATAATCCAACTTGCAATATCTTGCGCATCATTTCCTTTCCATCGTAGTGTCCTCCCATGACACCAGCATGTGCTTCACTCATTACCCAATGTCGTTCATGGTCAAAGACACACCGTCACAATATTTCATTGGGTCCCATCTTGTATAGGTGTCCCGCAATCAATGTATAATCAGCAGTCTTGATGAATAAATGTTTCTTTCACATAGTGGTGAATCCTTCAAGTGCATATCCTGTGCTCAAGAAGTGGATGATAGCGTTAAAATCCTTATTCTGATCATCAATCATGGTGACCGCAAATAGTTGCACGTTGGACAAGTTATCCTCTAGTTTGGTTGGTTCTTTACCACTTTCTATCCTCGATAGGTGATTAGGTCCCACATTCATTCGACCAGGTTTAACAATGACTTCAAAGTCAAATTCTTGAAGCAAGAGGAGACATCAATAGATCTGCCCCCCCAACGTTGGCTTGTTTACCAAGTAGTTTAAAGTTGAATGATCAATGTAAATTTTAAAATGTTCACCCAACAAGTAGTGTCAGAACTTCTACAGCACATATACCATGGCGATGCCTTCTCTTTCTTTTGTCATGTGATTTTTCTCTGCCGTCAATAGTTTTCTACTATCAAAAGCAATAGGGTGGTCCAAGGCACCCTCACCTGGTTATGTCAAGACTACGGCGAGCATGATAGACGACGAGTCAACATGGACATGGAACTACTTCTTCCAGTCAGTAAATACCAATATTGGCGCATTAGCCATCTTGTTCTTTAATTTGTCTAAGCTTTCCTGACAAGATTCCATCCACTATAACTTCGCATCCTTCTTCAACATTTTCTCCATTGGTGTAGTTATCTCTCCATATCCTCTGATGAATTTCCTGTAGTAGCCTGTGTGTCCTAACACTGATCTGAATTGTGCAACTGATGTAGGTGGTGGCAAGTCAAGGATAATCGTAACTTTCAGTAGGTCAACCAAAATTCCGTCGTGACACACAACATGTCCCAACATCACACCAAATCGTGTGCACAAAATACATTTATTTTAATTAAGCATGATATGATACTCGCAACAGTGGCCCATCATCATGCGCAAACTCCCAATGTTGTCTCTTACTAGACCAAATACAGTCCAATCATCAAAGTAGACCTCAAGAAATTTATGTATGAAATATTTGAAAGAAGATACTACTATTCTAGATAAAATAGCAGGTGCATTCTTGAGTCCAATGGGCATTACCGTATACTGGTAGCATCCTCATTCTTTGAAGAAGGTCGTTTTATGTCGATCCTCCTTCACGATTCTGACTTGATGATAGCCAGTGAAGTCGTCAATGAATGAATACATATCTTGTCCTTCGACGCTTTCCAGTACTTCATCTGTGAATGGTTTTGGGAATGGATCGTACAGGCATGCATCATTCAACTTCCTCAGGTCGACACAGATCCTGACTTCACCTGTTTTCTTATTATCCCGGATCACTATAGGGATGATCCATTCTGATTCCTCAACAAGTTCAAATATTCATGCATCGAGCATGCGATATAATTCAGCCTTACCTTCTCTTTATACCTTGGATTCAACCAATAAGGTCGCTGCTTAACTGGTTTAGCATCTAGTTTCAGGGGTATTTTCATTTCTCCCAGATCTCCTACTATTCCCTTCATCTTCAAGAAGTTGGTAGGGAATAGATCTTGAAACTCTTGCAGCAAGTCGGTTATATTTGATACCGTCTCATCGTCCCAATATTCTCTTATATTGGTGAACTTCGAGTTCTTTGACAAGCCAATGTTCACATTCTTTATTTCCAGCGCCTTAAGGAACTGGCTGCTCGAAATGTCACTTCCTTGGACTTTGCACGTTCTCTCCGACTCTGATATGTTTATGTTAGTCGTATCATCATCTGGTTTTCCAGCCATATAGCAACAAGCCATCCATTTCTGGATATTCGCGCTGCACTGGTGGGAATTCGCTACCTTGACAGGGATTTCAGTGAATTTTTTCTCCTTGATTACTTGAACCACAACATCAACTGTTGGGTTCTCATCAGCAAATGCAAAGGTGTGTGTGAAATGTGTAACCACCTCATCCCAATCTTTAGTTCCTCATCGCAACTCCATGGATGTATACCAGCTTTTGGGTGTCATTTCCAAAGTATGAATGAAATCATGGACCCATTCCTATCACGCGTATTCTACAAATGCTATGTGACACTGATTAATGTGGTCGACAGGGTTTGGCAGCCCTATGTACCTCTAACTCATGATGGTGACTTCTTCGCTAAATCTAACTTCCAACAATCTTCTGCACTGTGGCCATTCTGATATGGATTGCTTATGTGTGCCCCACCATCTAGCTTGCATAATGCTTCAATTCATAGTTTAACGTAGACAAGCGCTGTGGTTCTGTTACGAGTCCTTCAAACTTGCTGAGGAAGGTCGCAAGGCTAGGTAACTCTTCATATGTGGGTAGTTCCCTCGACTGATTCTCCACTCATTGCAGAGACCTGGTAACTCTGGTGCACGTCCTCATAGAGACTTCATGCAATATTTTTTTCTAGTTTTCTAAGGCCTCTCCTGAATCTGATGTGCATGAACTAGCACTTCTACAACTCAGGTTTCCATCCATTGTCAGATTTACATAATCATCTTTTTAGGTGCTAACATTATAGATATGGTCTAGATAGTCACCCTGTCCTTCATTGTTGACAAGTTCAACATACCTCTGTCCCTCTAGTGGATCAATGGGAGACACTGCCCTCATCTCATCATCCTCGAATGAGAGTATTCTTTTCTTGAAATTTATGATGGTCTGATTATATATGGACCAATATATTCCCAGAAGTGTGAGATATGGGTTCATGTCGTTGACAATGTTGATGAATTTAAAGTCTACAAATGTGCACATCCCCTTAATTTCAAGAAGTACTTGAATCAACCTACCAATTGGTAGGACCTTCGCCTGATTTTCAAGTCGCAACTGGACAAGGGACCAGACCAAGCGTGGATTTCCCATGCTCTCCCAAGTCTGTCACGTCAGAATATTGACATCTGATCCCAGACCTTGAATGATGTAATCCATGCCATAATCCCCTATCTATGCAGTCATTCCTAACTCGCGCCCCATTTTGAATTTATTTTTGACATGGTTAACCTTCGTCCTAGGTTACGACTCTCCTATGGTTTCTTCTATCAGTGCTTGTAGTTTTATGATGACATATTTATCTTGAATTAGCGTTGATAAGCTTGATAGAAACGACTTGAGCTTACTAATATTTTTTAGAATATGCTTCTGGAATAGCTATTGGAAGCATTCAGGAATATCCCTGTTGACTTCATCTAAGGTCAATGGTTGTTTTGGATACACAAACTTTGGTTGCACGTCCAAAAATACTTTCCTATTTTTTTGAACGTCGAATGGTACTTTCTTCTACACTGCAGGTCGTACCTACAGGTGTCCTTGTGGTATATATTGATCAACTCCAATCGCAACACCTCCTCGTGTTACAACAACAACGCTTAGCTCTCTCAGCTCAACAACAATCATCTAAACATTTAGGTTAGTATTTGGATTTAGGTTGGGATTTTGCATGGGGTTAGCACCTCTGACGGTCCGAGCTTGCCACTTTGCAATCAACTGGGGACATTGTTCCACATTATGGTCCTATGCTTTGCAAATTGAATATGTCTTTGCAGGTTCCTGGAAATCTCTATCATAATGGCCATGTTTTCCATAGTTATAACATACGAATTGACCTCTTCCTCTACCAAATCATCTTCCTCCTCTACCTCTGAAGTTTCCACCCCCCTTCCCTGAGGGTGTGGCTACTATGGTGGGTACTGATTATGCAGTGTGTAATGGTTTTGCGGTGCATACTGAGGCTAATACAGATTCTAATACTGGTTTTATAGGAAAGGAAAAGGCTGGTAGTGCGCTTGTTCCTGTTCAGCCTGAACCTACCCATCATTCTTCATCAAGTAGGTGTCTACTATCTTCTCCTTTAGGAGCTAATATGCTCTAGAGTCCTTCTCATCATGGGGCCTACTGATTTGCAAAATTTATAGAAAAGGCTGGCTGGCCCTACTTCCAATATTTTGTAAGTATAAACAGTCCTCGTCGTAATTCCCTCTAGTCTGGAATATTCGACACCAGGGTATCCCATGAGTACTTAATGGTTTAGGCGCACCCAACGAGATATAGTTCATGTACGACGAACAACTATACTTGGTGTTTCCATCCGTTTGACATCTTGTGCACCACAGAGTCATCACATACTTCTTTACCATTCTTGATGTCCTGAAGCTGCACGGTCAAATTACCCAACTAGGACTGAATTTGCATCATATCTGTGCCACCATCTCTGATCGGTGAGGATTCTAGCTTCATCACTAGTTCTAGTACTTTTTTCTGTGACACGATATTCTGTTTCATCTAAGGATATCGAATGTGTGGAAATAGAGAAGCAATAAACTGCTCTTTATGTTGCACATCCGACATCTGGAAACTAAATTTGGCCATTAAATTATTAAAATGCTGATTGAAATACCATATGGATTCTGTCAAAAATTGCTTTATCTCCTTGATCTCGGTGATACACTGCGACTCAAATTTAGGTTTTTTGAACTCACAAATCATCGCAAGTCAGATCTCATTAAGGGTCTTATGTGGGGTTCTTGTTGGTACTATGCAAAACTTCATCAACTAGTCCAACATGCGACCTTGCAAAGTCATGATCATCTGCACTTTTCTTAGGTCCGCACTGTGAACTTGGAAAACCATCCTGACAGCTTCGCAAAGGAACCAATGCTGCTCCGAATCTTCTGCTCCATTCCCATTGAATGTGGGTAATCTAAGAGCTTTCCCAGCCATTGAGTTGGCATTGGGGATTTCTAATGAATAATTTAATGAGGGAGAAGTCCATTGTGTGCTAGTCATAGTACTAGCACTATCAGTATTAATATCACTTTCAGGAGATGAGGATTTAGTCCTTACCTCTAGTGATACTCTTGGTGTTGTGTAGTTGCATCCCGATCTTGGTGTCTCTACAGATTCTTCAGATCCTTCAGAAATCAGGCTATAGTCTTCCTCTTCATCACAAGATCCATCGTCTAGCCGCGACTCCACTTCATACTCACTTTCTTCGAACATACTAGGAGTTCATCTTCCTCCTACTCTCTTTCTTTTCATCTTCCTCCTACTCTCTTTCTTCTTTTTCCTGACCAAAATCTCCTTCCACTTCTTAGGAATCCAACATATAGTTCAGGTTCTGTACTTCCTGGGAACATCTCATCGCACCATTTCCCATTGACTTTATAGGTTGTCTACGACATATCCCCTCCTCTGGATATGCGGCTCAACTGCTCAACTGCAAAATACCCTTCTCATAGACAAGCATCTTTATCCATGTATTTGTAGACAACAAATACCTTCTTCGGGGCCCTTGGAAAAATTTCTTTCAACCTCACTATATGAGGTTATTGTCTCTTATGCAAACTTAGAAATATACCCTTGCAAAATAATGTCAACCAAAA
Source organism: Pseudotsuga menziesii (assembly GCA_001517045.1). NCBI lineage: Eukaryota > Viridiplantae > Streptophyta > Pinopsida > Pinales > Pinaceae > Pseudotsuga > Pseudotsuga menziesii. Next base: position 45,156 of record LPNX010366761.1, on the reverse strand, counting down.
AATCATCATCTCTATATATTGGGTAACTTACATTGGTTATCTCGCGAATCAACTGAGCACTCCACTCGACCGTTTCTCTTCACTAGAAATTTTTCTATCGGGTAGCCAATCTTGAAAACCACTCATGCACAAAAATAGGAAATTCTATGAAACAGACATCGTGAATATTAAATTATATGTACTAGTCTAACCAGTTTTATGCTCTCAACCGCGATCTTGTACTCTCTTTTTGCACAAATGCTAGCATTTTAGACTACATCCAATCCTCAATTTCCTTCTTTGTCGAATGCCACAACATTTCCCTCGACTTAAATGATTACGACCCCGGAAACATAACCATCTGTCAGCCTAATTTCCCTACTCTGGTGACCGAAGTTCAGCAACAACAAAATACCAACAAAACACCCAGAGACATTAGCCCGACAGAGCAAGCTCAACCGACAACAAATGGAAGGCAAGCACAGTCTCACCTGAGATATGTTAATGTGTAACTGCCAGAACCATGTTTCCACAATCGGCGAGGGATTGCAGTCCCTTGGTGCACGGCCAAGGCGCTCGACAAAGACAGGGATGGATTATTTTACTACTCGATAGTAGCACAACGGTGCGACACAACCTTGTCCTTATCAGCTTAACAACTAGTGCAACTATGCGACGTAGTTGATTCCTTAAATGTAAATGACAGTAGTGCGACTGTATTATAACCTTACTAGTAATTTAACATGAAATAATACCAAGTGCTTAGAAATGCTTTAATCATTCATTCATTCGCTGATTTTATCAATATTGTGACATTCATTCCAACAATAATCATAAACAATGCAAGGTAATCAAAAATTCAACATTAACCGATAAACATTCAAGATTCATCGACACTGGAAATAACATGGAAACCCATCTGGGAAAAACCACCAAGCCACTTTTCATCTTGCATGCAAAATATATGGTACCTTGCATTCTATGAACTACCGACTTTTTTGAGATATGTATATTTAGCTCAGACTCTTCTTGCTCTCATGCTCTCTGTTTTATGCTTTTCCTCTAACTCCTACTGATATGCACACAACTTGGATCGACTCTTCTACTCTATTATTTGTGCACTCAGCTGCAGGATAACTCTTACAAAATGGTCTATGCACTCAACTGCAGATCCGTGGCTCAACAAAATTATACTATCATACTCCTCTTGGATTTCCTCAAAATACTTCTACTATTACCAACTGACTATCTAACTACAATCTCTCTAAAGCTAACCCTCATATAGAGCGGGTTCTTCCTATTTATAGTTTCTACAAGACTGCGCAGGGTCGAATGAGTACAAATCAATTATTACAGTCATAAATAGCCACAAAATATGTTATATTACATTAATGGCAATCCATACTAGCCGCAAAACATCCTGCATTACATTAATCAAGGGCCATAACTAGCCGTGAAAACATCTTTCAGTTTGTTTGTATAGGTCCTGACTAGCCGCAAAATATCGTCCTTTAGTCTTCCGTTGGTTCTAACTCCTACGGTCTTCTGACCTGTTGCTTCCCATCCTTTACTCTTCTAGCTTCCATGCTTCCACTGACTCTAATTCTGGGTTTCCTCCGTCCCACCATTTCTCTTCTCAACTTCCTTTGTTCTGTGCTTTATTTCCGTCCTTTTCTTTCTTTTACCTCGTCGCGCGCCTGCTTTTCCTCTTGCTCTTGTGCTTCGGGTTTTTCCTTATGCTCTTTCCTAGCCCAACTATGACTTAGTCATTGTATAAATCCCACTAAAATTAAGTATTATCCAGATCCAAGACCAAGACAAACCCTCAATAATAAAGGATCCCCTTGGATCCAAATATATCTCTCATACAAACTATTGGGTTCTAATACTTATAGTAGTGAGTATGCATACATATTCTTATAATTAAGTGGATTAAGAAATATCACATAATACACATAAATTACCCTAGAAACCAAGGTCTACTAGTAAAAACTAGCAAACGAGTGAGCTTAACCACTCATCTATTAGCAACACTCTTTACTAGCATTTATAATAACGATTTTCTAAATCACAATATATTTAGTTCAAGCATGAATTCATTACACTTAGTACATCACTAACACAATATAGTTAGTACACTACAGTGTATCGCATACTACTTTTACTTCTAACTCTTGAATATCCGTTTCCATTGCATCATGTTTATAGATGCAACACATACACTGGCTCATGATACTCAAGTTGTTATAACTAAATTCTCATTAATGGAAACCCATAACTTCCTAACTGAATGTAATTATTCTATTACATTCGAATTGATTGAGTCAACCATAGTTGAATGGTCAATGAGCTTCTGATCATCCAAATATCCATTGAATTCATGCTCATTTTATTCTCATCAAATTTCCTTGTCGACCAATTGACTATTATAGTTGAGAAGTCGACCAAACTTCCATCGTCTTTCGACTTCAATTCCAGTCAACTTGTTTAATTATTTGACCATCGACTTTAACCTTTGATTTTAATTCAAATAATATAACACACTCACCAAGATCCACAACCCTAACTAATTGGTGCATGGTCAAATAATTAATAACTATTAAATTCCTAGTGTGCCTTAATCAATAGAGAGACCCTTTTTACATTTATGCAACTATTGTATAAATTACTCTATTAACTCATGAAATAAGAGGGATAGGGTAGGACCTTAACAATATTCTTCATTTGAATTATTCCCAAATATTCTTGAATTTGGGAATTCAAAAATCATAAGGTCTTGCTCATTGGAGGTTCTCCTCTCTTATACATCAACCAACTTTCTCACAGTGTTGTTTTTCCAATAACTCAATCCTCCTTGTGCTATTGACTCCTTCGAAAGAATGGAATTGACATAAAATTTCGGTTGGTTAATGGATTTTCTTGAGAATGAACCTCTTCCTATCCACTAATTAATGCCTTTCTCCATATTCTCTTTGCAATAAGAGGTATAATTTCAACATCAATTGAAAAATTGGCCTCGGTATTGACTACTATAGGATTTGATTCAACAACTTCTTCAAGGATTGGTTGGGATGTGAATTTTTATCCTCATAATCCTCTTTCTTCTAATTTTACTATCAATGTGTTAGTAATTTGAGTGGTTCTCAGTGCACAAGGAAAAAATACCTTTTGAGTCTCTTACATGATTCATGCATCAATGTGCCTTAATTATAAAATCATAACAATACGTATGATATATTTATAAAGAGGGTATTCAACACTTGTTCTTATTGATCCCTAATCCATGTGTTATTTTCCCAAATTAGGACAAAGAAAAACTTAAAAACCTTTGGCATCTCATTGCCAATGACCTATCAAAATTGATTAGTCAAATAAACACCTTACAAATAATAATAACAAGGATGTATAAATTACTTATGCATCTATTATTTCAACCAAATGTCTAAATGCTCACAAGATGCCATGCACCATTTGTACATGTTTCAAAGTTTGAGTTTCTTTTATTATTTATAATAACTTTTACCATAACTAAAATTTTAATCTACTTTAAGTGTTGTGTGTAAATGGAATTGCAATCCCATCTTCAATGCACTTTTAAAATTATTCTTACCAAAAGAATGAGATCGCTTAATCAAAATTTGACTATAAAAAACTACCTTTACAAAAAGCATGCAAGTCTACATACATGGAATTATTTATCCTTGGAATTCACAATAAACTTAAAAAGATTAACTATTTTTGAAAGATATATACTAAAAAAATAAAATTAACTCTAGTTTAATGCTAAAACTAAGGAACAATTACAAAAATCAAGAACTATTTACAATCAAACAACACCTAATCTTCGAGACTAGATATTGGGATGTACCCTGTTATTGAACACTTATATTCCCTTGTATGAGTTGTTAAAAATTCCAACTATTTCACAAGCATACTAAATTAACAAAATGAGAACAATAAGCAAGTTGAAAAATTGTTGTTTTTATTATGCTTGTTCCCTTTCTATAGGTATATATATGGGTGAAAACATGAAGTTGGTATACACTTTTTGCCTGTTTTTGACAAAAAACTGCAAAATTTTATGTTTTTCAACTCAAACCCATATCCCCCTTAGGAATTTCACCTTGACGTAAACACACGAGGTTTAGAGATTTCTATTAGCTTCGTACTCATGTTTTTTTGAAATTTTTTTATGGACATATAGTAGGACAAATTTGACGGGCACCAATGACATATACTTTAAATTTTTAGGATTGGATAATTAGTGGCCTATGTGCCCTTCATTTTTTGTTAGAGACGGTTATTCATTTTACGGAAACGAAATGTACATTCATAATCTACACATATTGTACTTTGCAATGGACTATATGTTGAGGATTTTCATACATAAGCACTATTTTTTATCATTTTTCAAAATTTAACATATGTTTAAAAAATGGTTCCTTATTGACACATGTTTGTGTCCTCCCATTTTCTTTCAAATGTGACTCTTACCATACAAACTAAAACTACTCTTTTGAAGAGGACNCCTTAAAATTGATTAATGAATGTCATTAAAATTGGAGATTCTTAAGCCATTTTAAAATAGAGTTTTATAATCTAATTAAAACAAAAAGATTTTTAAAATATAGTTGAGAAAGTGGCAAGTCAAGTTATATGGATGAATGTGCATCTATAACTAGATAATTTTTAAGGCATGCCAAATTAATAATATGGTTACATATTATTCATATTTTTTATTTTAGCAACAAGTGCATTCCGAATCGGTTTATTGTAACTCTATTAACTAGTAGAATTTTTTTTCTTTCATATGAGTTGTAGCACCTAGAGATTCCTTTAGAACTTATAGACATATAGCACATAGATCTATAACAATGAACTTGTAAAAATCCCATATCAAAGATATTTGTAACATAGACTTATAACATACTTGCAGAAGATAAAGCTCTTAAAAAAAACTGTAACATATCTATAGCACATTGATATGTAGTAGATGGAATTGTAGAGATTTTGAACTGATTTCTTATTTAAACAATTAAATACATACCATGCTATGCTTTATCTACGACTCAAACTAAATATCAACTAAAACTTATATGCATTGAGTCCAACATTCTCTATTTCCCATATTAGTTAGGAAAAGGGGTGGAAGAAAGGTATAAAGGATAAAGAAAAATGACAAATATACATGAAAATGGGTGACCAACAAATAATAAAAATGAAATCTAACAACTATGTTGTTTTATATCTTTAATTTAATAATTAATGAAATAAGAAAAAACCCTTATTATATGTATGCTTTGTCATGACCTATAAACTTATAAGAACAAACATATGAAATGAAGGTAATGGAAAATATGTTAAAGCACATTATGAGTAACGGATTTTAAAGTATGGGTATTGCTTATGAATCAATCATTGTTATGTTATGGTATAGATTTTAATTTATATAATCATAAATATGAAATTATAAATTTAATATACCCTTTACACTTACTTTTTATGTTTATAGATGGGCATTGAAGAAGTGTAATAAAGGCAAGTTAATTAACTAAACATTTCAAAATTCAAATACATTTCAAAATTCAAATAACCCAAGCACATTATCCCTTAAAAGTGATGAAGAAAAAAGTCATTATCCCTTAAAAGTGATGAAGAAAAAAGTCATGCAAGTAATTTAAAAAGTGACAATAATGATAACCAATATAAATACATGTTATAAGTTTTATTGTTTGCAAATTAAACATTTTCTTAATCTGGAAATATTGTCCCAAATGCTATGACAATGGCATACCAATAATTTTAAAAATATCTATCAACATATCTTTTATTATAGTTGACTTTATGTTGTCCTATTTTGTTATATGAATGACCTTTTATATAAATATAACATAACGAGTTTCTTATTCTATTGTAGTTTACATCGTTGTGAAATGTTAGGTCATATATTCTATTGTAGTTTACATCGTTGTGAAATGTTACGTCCTAAATATATGGATGGATAATTAGTTGTTATATTTGTTTAAACAAGAAATTATATTTATTACGACATAAAAATTATTATTATAAAAGAAATTAATTTCTTAATTATTAATTAAAATTTTATAATAATAAACAAAATGTCTTATTTTCATTTCCATAATATGAAGAATATTGAAACTGAAAAATATCAATATGAAGAATATTAAAACCGAAAAATATCAATACATTGTATTGAGTGAAACAATGTGTTTCATACCTATTTATGCACATACACAGTGTACATCTGAAAATACAAATATTATAATAAGAAAATAAATGCATCTAACTAAAATAGTCACCTTATTCTCTTCTGTGGGAAAATTTTCATAATGATTACCATTACCAAAAAATTTCGTAATGATTACCATTACTAAGATTTCAGTTTATATATATATATAGATGCTCAATCATATATAATCATTATTTAAAAAATATAACACATAGTGATTCATATTAGCTATATATGTGTATTGGTGCACCTTATTGTTTTAACATACCTTTAAAAACAAGTCCACCACTACCCAGTTGTTAAGAATATAAGGATATATCACATCCAAAATTTGGCTCGAAGGTTTTCTTAGTTAATGCGAAGGACATATTATATGAAAAAGTAGGAACCATTACTTAATTGTTGGGAAAATAAGGATAATCAATATGATAAGATACACATTCAGGAGAAAAACTATGGGGGATTTATTTTGTTGGGCAATATCTTATCACGTTCATTCATAAAAGGGTGTTTTTAATTGTGAAAAATAAGTTCAATATATTGTCGGTATTGGGGGAATAGGGTATGGGGGGTTTATATGTATTGGAGGTATAAAAAAGGGTTTCTAATAAAAATAAGGAATATATTGTAAAAATAGAGGTTTTTTAATTGAAAATATATATTGGGAGGGCTCAACAAAAGGATTTTTGTAAGTTATTATCAATATCTAATGAAATTAGGGCTATTCTTTAATATCCCATGAACAAAGATGCTATGCCATGGTTTTGATAAGTAAAGGCCCAGTGAGTAAAACATAACGCAAAAAACGCGGTGCTTGAGGAACATTAAACCCACCAAAAAAACATATTCCAAAAAAAAGAACATAAAAAAGAAAACAATATTATGTATATATCACTTTACAAAGTTAAACATAAGCACACCTCTCAATCTTATACAAATCTATAAATAAATTTGTCATTACAATCCTTGTAATCACATAATAGAATCTACAATCATACCAAGGTAAATTTATTCTCTTCTTATTTCTCAAGTATGTTGTGCTTTCACTTATATATTTATTAACTTGATTAACTATCCCATTTCACATCATATTGTTTTAAGTAATCACTTATTATGAGAGAAAGAAAGGAAAATATGTCACATGCACTTCTTCTATTATATTTTTATTTTGGGAAATTACTTAAAATATAAATAATTATTACATTAATCACAACTATGCTATCATCAATGGGTACCTTATTAATAAGGACTAAGTATTGTTCTCCTAATACTTTCAAGATACTACTATCAATCTATTTGGATATATGTACATACTGGTGAACAATGCTATTACAACCAAGTCCAAACCTCATGTTTTCAACTAATTCAAAAACCTATCTTTTGATAGTAGTTTCCAAATAGAAAAAGGTTAGGCTCCAAGGTTTGGATTAAGTTTGGAACCCACGAAAGAGACTTAATGCTAGTATTTTTTACTTGTTGATCCAAAAACATATTGATAAATAATTTTGAAACATATTGATAAATAATTTTGAGTTTCAGTATCTATTGATCTCCTGCGAAATCAATCTTATACCCACTTCCTTCTTTAAAAAATCGAAAATACCCTTCCACATTTCAACATAACATATCCACAAACATGTGAAGTGTGAGCCTCTTATGAATGTAAGGCTTCTGTTTTGTCTTCAATTTTGTTTTACTTATTATATAATGCTTTTAAATTTAAATCATTTAACAAACATGTGAAGTGTGAGCGTCTTATGAATGTAAGGCTTATGTTTTCTCTTCAATTTTGTTTTACTTATTATATAATAATTTTAAATTTAAATAATTTAATATTTTTAATTTGTCATTTATTTTATTATTATTATTTTTTAAAATTGAATTAGTTAACTTTTTTTAACAGGAAGACTTCTTAAAATTGTTTGTCAAAACCAATTATTTTTTAATTGGTGTTGATGTAAAGATACCATGGATTGGTTAAATCATTGAAGCATTGATGAAAATGACATTTTGCACAACATTGATAATGCCAAAAATATTATTACTTTTAAGTTTAAAGAGAATTTAGGGTGTGAGGGAAATTTAGCGGTTAAAAGAAAATTAAGATGCTAAAAGAAGGTCATTAATCCTAAGTTGGAAGATGAGAAGCATCTCTTGGTAGTAACTATCTCATGGAAGAAAATTAATATAGCCATCTCATGGAAGAAGATTAATATCTAACTAAGATTAGAACTAACTATCATGAACTCCATAGAGAAACAGGGCGTTGGTGTATTAGTAAAACTCTCTAAAACTCTATGGGCTGAAAGGGTTTACCATCTTTGTGAGTCTATGAGCTTTGAGGATGAAAATCACTTTCTCTTAGAGTGCCTTGCTTACACTCACATTAGATCTAAGTTTGATAGTATTTGTACAATACAAACCTTTATAACCACATAACTTGCCAAAACTATAATGAGCTTAAAAAGCTTATTGGCAAGCTTTTTAAGCATATGAACAAGATTTTAAAGTAAACAAAGTATTATCCTTTTTAAGATTATATAAGCCAATGTTGATCTCAATGAACATTAATAATAATCATTATCATCATCATAATTCAATCTATTTGAATTTAAATAATTTAAAATTTATTAGTGAAATTTTTATATGGTTTAATGTATCCTCTTATGAATATAAGGCTTACACAAAAGCAAGTTGGGTTTTAGAGGCACAAGCTGAGAACACTCCTCAGAGCAAGTGATTGGATTAAAATGTGAATTTTTCAAAACCAATTGGAATTTAAATAATCTAAATTTTATAATATTATTATTGTTTTTTAATAGTATAAGTAAGACAAAGTATTTTTTTCCAATTTTCATTGTTTTTAGAAATTATAATAATCTTAATTTACTACTAATCTTATTATCAAATTTAATTTAGCAATAATAAAAATTTGATAGTATATATTTAAGGTGTATAATATCCACTTTGCAACCAGGTATTTAATGTTGTGGTTATGGAGATATTAATTATTATAATGATTGTCAAATTTTGGTAGAGCAAACTGTCTATAGAGGTTTAGTTTGCTTGGCTACGCAGGATCAAAACCAGCTACTCCTGAAAAGCCACATTTAAATCCAATCATGCTAAAAATTGATGCTGCCAAGTTTTTCACAAGTCACAAAACACTTAACCAACAAAAACAAAAACTATTATAATGATTGATATCCCAACAACTACAATATTTAATGCTAAGCTGCCTCGTAGATATTGAACACCTATCCCTATACTTCACTACCTTAATTATAAGATGTAAAATTTGTAAAACAATATATTTTGAAATGAAAAACAATAAAACACGATCTTTAGAACTAGTTTATTTACAGCCAAATCACATTGAAATAGCAGGAAAAATATCGTAGCATGAAATTCATGGAATGGACCAGGAAAAAATGATGACAGTTATCTAAAATGTTTTAGTTGAGGAGATATGCATAGACCTAAATGCCGTCATGCAAATATTGTAAATCTTTGATACAATGTAGAATATCGTTCCATTTTTACACACTGATAATAATAATTACAAAATTGTTTCACTTACAGAAGTCAATACCCATGATTTAATTTCCATCGCAGTTACCGAAGTGAATATGCATGAATTTTCCGTTGTTGATGTACATTGTAATGCAGTTTTTCCCAAACTTCTACTGGAATTAATGTCAACGTTGGCTAATTGTTAGCGTACTACAGGAACAATCTCTAATAGACAGCTGAGCCTATGATCCCATCAACTAACTCCTAGTCATAACGAATGATTCACGACGGAGCATGAAGGGTGAATTCATATATTTTATTGGTTCTTGATTCTCATCCATTGTTTGGATATTGAATCAAGAAAGTCTATAATAGAAGAGGATGTCAACTTCATTTGATAGACAGATTGTTTGGATATTGAATCAAGAAAGTCTATAATAGAAGAGGATGTCAACTTCATTTGATAGACAGAAGTTTGGTAGATTACACAGAACTTTGAATTCAAGTTATTCCGTTCATAGTCGGTGAAACGTTGCTCTCTTGGGCTCCGCACATGCAGCGAAGAAGCCCGACCCTGGGCTCGATTCGTGCTCATATAATACAAATATATAGGTTTAGAAACTTTTTTAGCGCATATGGGATAAAGGATGGACATCAGAGTACGATTGGAAACTGGACAGCCTGCACTAGATTCATGTAATGTACAAATTATGATGCATGTGAACTCAGAATTGAGTTTTGTAGAAACGTGAGCGTGTATCTCACAACTTTCCGAGGAATGAGCCTAAAATTTTGACCATTTACCATTTTGTCTGGGCGTCAGAATTGGCGAATTGTTTTTGTTTGAATTTGAAGTTTTCTCAACTTCAAATAGTTTTTTGAGTGCACAAATAGATTTAATATTGTCACTTCACAACAGCCAAATTATGTGAAGTGACAGTGTTATCTTGACTTCCAAACAATTCAATACCATGAGAGTGTTATCTTGACTTCCAAAAACAGTGACAGCGTTATCTTGACTTCTAAAAAATCAATACCATGAGAGTGTTATCTTGATATCTTGACTTCCAAAAAACTTTTAAACGTCGACCATGAGGCAGAACTTTTTTGACATACCACTGTTATTAATTTAAAAAGCGTGCTTTAAAAAGTAACATTTCGTGAAATCTACCAGACCACCATCAAATTGATGACCAAAAAATTCGTAAATAAGAGCCGGACATCCAAACCTAGTATCTAGACATAGGTAGCTTGTAAAAAATCTTTAAAATAGCCTTGAAAAAACGGACTTTTTATTTAATTAAATTTCAAATTAGAATGAAAATCATAAAATAATTTCAATTTTAAATAATCTTTATTACAGGATAAAAGGCAACGTCATGCATAGTCAGTACTAGAAGAGTCAGCTTAACTGCAGTCTAAGAAAATTAGTAAATTTTTCCATTATTAAAATTATCTCCAAAGATGAATTGTGATATTGAGTGTCGCCTTAAAAGTTACATTCAATTTAATATCAAATTGAGTCTCATTTTAAAAGGATAAATTCAATTAAAAACAAATTCTACTTTAATAAATTTAATTTTTATAACATTTTATATTAATTGATTGTTAAAATATTTATTTGTCCTAACCTAGTATTTAAAGATAGGTAGATTGTAAATTAGTATAGTCATTTTACTTATGGCTGGTGAACACGGATAGGTTACAAGTTAAGTGTCACTAATAAATTATGAGTTACTTGTTTTTCTCTTTTTCTAATTAAATGAATTATATGTCACAAACTGGGAGTCATCAATGCATTAGCTAAGAGTTATCTATGCATCACCTACTAGTTATCCATGCACCACCTACATGATGGTGGTTAACCTCAGTTGAGACCAAACTTTGGTCTATCGGTATTCTTATGCTCAAAGAGCTTGGTGAGAAGCATCTCCAGCTAAAAGGCTAAAAAGGTCGGTATTGTAACAAAGATATAAAATCCTTAAAATAAGTTTAAAAAATGAATTTTTTATTTAATTAAATTTCAAATTAGAATGAAAATCATAGAATAATTTTATATAATACTTATACACATAGGTGTTTTTATTTGATATTTTGGGGTGGAAAAGCACCAGCAATAAACTCATGGATAATCTTAGTTGATGCCTTGACAATTAGAAAAAGGCCAGAACAAGCAACTCATAACTTATTAGTGATACTTAACTTGTAATCTATCTGTATTCACCAAACACAAGTTAAATGATTGTGCTAGTTAAGTCAAATTAATTGTACTTGACAAGAAAATTAGTAGAATTTTCCATTATTAAAATTATCTCCTAAAGTAAAATTGAGTATCTTATTATTTAATTTAAGATTAAATTGAGTATCATTTTAAAAACTAAATTCCAATTAAAAAAATTATAACAATTTTTAGTTTATTAAATTTATTTTTTATAAAATTTTATATAAATAGGTGGTTAAATTATTAATTTGTAAAGATGTTATGTGCTATATGTGTGTGATGACAATACTTATAAATTATATATAATTTTATTACTAGTTTCTCAAACAATTTAAAAATTATTCATTTTATATAAAATGATCAAACCTTGTGATACTAGAGGTTATGACCTTTATGATGTGAAGTAATTAATTAAGTGATATTAGTAATTGTAAATAATTTATTTTTTTTAATACTAGAAACTTTATTTAAACGAGAGGTACGTGGTGGTAATGTCTCGACATTGCCACATGTTAGTGCAAGTTAAATTGACAATAAATTAGCAATTTTGTAGTAGTGGGGATTTTCAAACTTGAGTAGCAAGAAGATTTTAAAAACATAAGAATAAATATATATACAACAATTTTAATCTAAGCTCGAAATCAATAGGTATACAAACACTATTAGTATTTAAGAATTAAACATGATAAATAATTAACATGTTCCATGTTTTAAAAACATGAAAATAAATATAATTACAACAATTCTAATCTTGATGTCAAAATAAATGTTGTAATTAAATAAATGAATAAATGTTATTAAATAAATGAATAAATGTCGTAATTAAAAAAATGAATTTGGAATTTTGATTTTAAATTTTCTCAATATCAACTGATATACATATTTTATTAATATTTAATTTCTATTAACATAGAGATTAATTGATATACATACACTATTATTATTTAATAATTATTAAAACTAATGAATAGCTAACATGTTTAAAAATCCCAAATTAATTAGGGTTTAAATATTATTTATATTAATATGTATGAAGAATTGTATCATTGTTAAAACTCTAGTAACCAGAATCCTTTCATGAAATATGTAAAAGACGCATATTTATAATGTTTTCATTTCTAGAATAACGTGATATGGTATATAAAACCCTCAAGGAAGGTGCAAGATTGCTCGTCAAATATAGCTACAAGTTTTATCAAATCGGGTAAATACTTAACGACAACTTATTTTTGACGGTATGTTTGTAAAACGTCATTAGTTTTGATTGGCAAAGTGATAATAACCTACGAGTATGTGGTGCAAAATTAATCAACGTAGAATGGGAAAATCTTTTGGTTAATGAATTAACTTATGAGTATGTGGTGCAAAGTTAATCAATGTAGAATGGGAAAATGGGATGGTTATTGAATTAACTATAGTATGTGCTCTCTTTTTTAATCATAAATCATTGTTATTTGTAAATGTTTCTATCTATACTATATAGTATATCTTTTTATATATAGACTCAAACATCCTTAAAGTTATAGAAAATGAAAAGAACAGATTTTTTTGGTTAAAGTTGTATTTCAAAACCAAAAGATAATGTTTTTATATATAGGCTCAAACATCCTTAAAGTTATAGAAGATGAAAAGAACAGTTTTTCCGATTAAAGTTGTATTTCAAAACCAAAAGATATAAAACATTAGCTTTTTAAAAACATTAAAGCCTTTATAAAAACCCAAAATGGTAGCAGCTCATAAGTTGAACCTTAGACCAATAAGAACACTGGAAACCTTATTCTGAAAACATGAAAAAACTAAATATAAACCTAAAAATGGTAGTAGATAATAACTTGAATCAGAATCATTGGCAAGTGAACGAGGAAATTGAAAAGTTGAACCTGAAAGATTGTCAGGCAAATGAGAACATTGGAAATCCTTGTTCTGAAACGTGAAAACCTAAATAAAAACCTAAAAATTGTAGTAGATAATAACTTGAACCAGAATTCATTGTGGCCTTCAGGTTCTTTGCTATGGTTCTTTCGGTTCATTACCACATATCCTTATTTCTGTTGTCCCACCTCCCTTACGCACATGCATAAACATCTAAGCAGACAGGAAGCACCACAACAAAGAATTTCCAGATGACAACAGTTTATAAATTGATCTAAAATGTTAGTAAAAAAGGTCTACATTCAATCAAACTTGAACTAATACTTATTTATAGATAGTAGGCCATCTCTAAAATCCCAATTCGATGGATGCATGTACAACATGTTACTATTTTACCATGTCTTGTATGATTGATTTTAAATGTTGGCTGGAAATTGTTATTTAAGCTAAGAAATTTTGCTCAAGCCAAGGCTAATTCTTTGAAATATTATGGAAACATGCTTATTTATTTTCACTAGTTTTGTTTTGAGACATGCATTTAATGCATTTGTATCTACACATAGTACATTGAGTAGAGATTGGTTTGTGCTATCAAAATATAGGAAGAAATATAAAAAGTAAGCCATATCATAATCATGTGGTTGATATGGTTGATGAAATAGAAAATCAAATTGTCATATGTACTTAAGCAGGATTTTGGTCTATCGAAACTTAAGAAGGATGATATTTTTTTTACTTTAAAATATTGTTCCTATGCTCAAAAAGCTTGCCAAGAATCTTTCCAAGCTCACTATAGTTTTGACAAGGTAGGAGGTTATAAAGGTTTGTATTTTAACAACTACTATTAAACTCATATCTAATGTGGGTGTAAGAAAGACACTTGAAGAGAAAGTGATTTTTTCCAACAGTATTTATAAAATATAAGCCAAAACATAGGCCAACAATGTTTTTTTCCTATAAGTGGGATCTAGCACATGTCGACATATATTATGAAGTGCAAACAAACATTTAAGAAGTGGGCAAATTAAGTCGAGGAACAAAACTTTTTTCAAAATACAACAACACATATAACATATTGCAATTATCATTCCACATTGTGCCTATTGCTCAAAACGTGACATCAACAAGATTAAGCCTTTTTATCTAGAAACTATTTCTTGGCAAGTTTCAACATATTCAAACTATCACTATTATTGTAACTAATAGAAACATGAAATGTCTACATGAAATGCATTTTAGCTACCAAGCTTGAGAGAGGAACTTTATTGTAGGAATCAAATGCAGTCTAAGTCATTCCAAGTGAAGCTAATATTTTAGTAGATTCTAACAAAAATAAGAGTTTTTTAGAAAGATTTACAATTTATTTATCTCTCATTATATTATATTTAGAAAATGTTCAAAAAAATTGTAACAAAAATAAATCCAAATGTCAAGATATCTAATCTATTGCTATACAAATCAAACAATTTTTTTTTTTGCT
Source organism: Pseudotsuga menziesii (assembly GCA_001517045.1). Classification (NCBI taxonomy): domain Eukaryota; kingdom Viridiplantae; phylum Streptophyta; class Pinopsida; order Pinales; family Pinaceae; genus Pseudotsuga; species Pseudotsuga menziesii. The sequence continues at coordinate 29,841 of LPNX010366761.1, read as the reverse complement.
GAGTCAACCAGATATTGAATAATATTTAATAGTAACACCATCATATGCATTTAATAGAGCATTCTATGAATAGTTCAAAGTATCCCAAACTATGTTTTGATCTTTGTTTTGTTGACAAAAGAGCAAAGTCAAAATTGCTATAGCTAAGCCACTACTTTGTGCATCAATAAAAGTGTTTCTCAGGCAATGCACAGTAATAAAATGTGCATATAGAGATAACCGTAGTTTGTATCCATGTTCAAGACTGGAAATATAGGCATCGATACAGATATAGTTTTAAATAAATTATAGGTTCATGGAACATGTTTTGGTTCAGTGCAAAGAAAGAAAAAAAACAAAGCGATTTGAAAGAGTTGTTTTTTAAAGGTGCAAATTGCACTGATATGTTGAAACATTTCCATTTTTTTTGCGGCTTTTATGTTTCTTAGCAAGACTCTGATGTACAAAAGTCTCACATTAGAAAACATCTTCAATTATGGAGAAACCCAGATTTTGGAAATGCCATTAGTGCATGTCAATGTAAAAGTAGCATGTATTGAAAAATTATGTAGTTGTGTATCTCCATCTGAGATGTTGTGCACAAAGTTGTCGTAAGAAATCATTGCGATTGTTGGGAAATACTATTCAAGCAATGGAATCTCCAGTGTACAATCAGTCGCTCCTTTTTGTTTCGAACATACATTCGAGTAAATGTTGATAATTGGTTCATTGTTTATTGGTCTCGCTTCGGAATGTAAGGTCTAGCCACACGGTCTAGCAGTGTAAAAGCAAGAAATATCTGTCAATTTTATAGTCATCGGGTATCTATTGAGAAAGACGGGTGGTATCAATAGAGATACAGGCACACATCATGACTACAAATTAGAATCATGAGAACCAAGTATTTGCCAACACTTAAAGGATACAACTAAGTGACAGCTAAGGGATATTACCAAGTATTTTCCAACATTTAAAGGGATGCAAATTACTTAATTACTTACTTCGGGTGGAAGACGAGCGTCGTATGCACTAGTAATTTGTGATAGATAAACGCATCCACTTCTGTACTTTGCATCTTTTTGTCTATAAGAGCCTGTCTATAAGAGCAAGAAATCCTTTGACGTTCAAATAAAAGGTAATTCAAAATCTTTATTTTATATATTTCTAGATAGTGTACTGCGTATATTTACCTTGTCGAATGGTTTTGTATCGAGCAACACTATATCCTTTTAATTGCTCACTTTGGTACGAAGAATGATGTGAAGACAGTAATATTCATTATTTAGTGAAAAAGTCACTTGTTTATATATATATATATCCACATTCAAGCTTGGAAATATCTGCGGTGTGGAAATCAACGGTAAGTTATTACAATTCAGTTCAACATGTTTACATGCCAAACACCAGCGAAGATTGTCTTCAATTTCTTCTTCATACCAAAAGCAACAACGTCGTCTGTCTCTGAAAGCACTGTTTAGAATCCCCGACACTCCATTGGAAACAGTCATCATGGTAATCTGGTTGTCATTCCCATTAACATGATGAACTGCATGCCAATTAGCAATTATGTTCCTGTTAACATATTCATCACTATAGGAATGTTCATTTCCATTGATGGAAAATCCATTTGTTTGTATTTCCCCCATACAGAAGCAAACATATAACATCAAATTAACTTTCTTAGCATCCAAGGGCTAGAAACATCATTAATGTTTCATTAGAATTAAAATAAAGATTGAAGGAAATTGTGCACATGAAAATGTAGTACATAATAGAAATAATTGTATATAATATGTATATGTTAAACCTATGGCCTTGGGGAGATAGCCCCAACAACGCTCTCCATGAGTCTGAATATATTGAATAATCATGTCATCCTCTTGTTTGGTCCAAGCTCCTTTATTTCTGTCACCGGTGGGAAACAAGTCACTCTTCCCATCCTTAAACAGTTGTCAGAAAACAAAAATGGATGGAATCTATAATATGTTGGATAAGGTATAAGAAGTCGATGGGCGTACTTAATGGTGGTAGTTAAAACTGTGGATGGATTGAGTAGAATGGTCACTCAACATATGGGAGCATGGGTAATAAGGTGTGAGCATCGGTCGGTATATGTATCTTTCAAAAGGTACACTCGAATGGTATTTACACACCTCACTGCCATTAAAAGAAGAGACCCCAACGTCATGTGATGATCTGTGTTGGTATGACTGGACATTCTTAAGTTGGTTTGGTAGATGTGGATGTGGTTTTGACTCTTTGCATTCCTGAATCCTTATGTTGTGGAAAATATATTCTTAGGTTATGGATTTTGTCTTCTTCAAAACCTAGCAGCACCTATAATAAGTCAATCATAGAATGGTTGGTATGAGTAACAAGTGATAGAATAATGAGAAATTACAACATTAAAGAAATGAGAGATATACACTAAATACATGATTGTTTTATTTACTAAAAATATACATATTTATCTATGGGTTTCCACTTGCAAATAGTCCAATATCTCGTCGATCTCCAAATCAGAACTTCGCCCTTTTGGAAAAATAATGTTTGCAGATTACAGATCTCTTAAAAGAAAAAGAATCAAATTGCTTAATATTCAAATTTGATGTCTATAATGAAATTAGGAGGATGAAAAACCATTTTGAAAAGCTATTTCATAATCTATGAAATTAATTCTCCAACACCAAAATTTCCAATGTGGATTTCTTTTGCAAATTAAATACGGAAGGAAGGATTATGAATGCAAACAGGCGTAGTCATGAAACTTGTGATCTGGTGAAGGAAGTACTGGTTCTCGAGGACATACAACCTATAATGATTTTTCAATTTTCTAATGCTTGGAGATAAAGTACCACTGAGGAGCCGATATGGTAGGTTTCTATGATCCAACAACAAGACGTCAATTACTAATGCATAAAAAGGACATCGGTTTTTCCAAAATAAAGACTTATGTAATATTCTTGCAACTCTTCCACTGTAATTAACATATTGTCTGCCATTAAAATGGATTTTTGTCCTAGAATTTGTAGTAATGGGAATTTGGGTATCTGACTCACAATGCATTAACCTGTTGAGTGAGGGGATTTCATATTAATCCAACCCACTCACATGGTGTCGTGTCTTTGATTCATTCCAATTAATGAGGAAACTTTATGTGCCATTGAGTTGGGATTTAAACTCTACCAATGGCTTACCTACAATCTCCAACAACAACCATTGGAAGCTCAAACATTTAACTATGAAATGAAGAGATAACTTTGTATATGAGGATCAGAATAGGTTACCATCTAAGTGCCACATTGCACCAACTACCATTAATAAATTTCAGATCTCAAAATATATACAACTTCAAGCTCTAATAATATTCAGGCATCTTATATTTATAAAGGAACGGTTCATATTCATAGCTTACCATCCGGTGTTAGAGCACTGGAATGAATAATAAAACACATAATGGTTGCAGCAAGCAAGCATGACCTTTGAACATGAACCACCCCAATGCATAGAAATTGGATCATTAGCAAATTAAACTATCCTTAAAATGTATTGTAATAGGTATAGTGTTTTTATTGTTTTTTCATAAAATAAAGTTCTAAACTATAAGATTAATAGTGGATCATTAGCAAATTAAACTATCTTTAAAATGTATTGTAATAGGTATTGTGTTCTTAGTGTTTTTTCACAAAATAAAGTTCTAAACTAGAAGATTAACAGAATACCAAATAGAGACTAAATCGACTCAGCCGACCCACCATGGATAAGGGAATATACATGCATATACCATACTTATAGTGCTATAATATATGTGTTCAAATTACCAACCAATGCCAATGCAAAGCAACTCTAATAAAATAAACATTAAAAACTAAATGTGATGTGTAGGTTGATTTCCAAGTTATGTAACAAGAAAAACAACTGAGATACGCCTTTTCATATGAAGGAAAAGGTATCCAACCAATCATTGTATTATCACTGATTATAAATGCAGCCATTGTTGCCACAATATATATTACAGTCAATACTATCACTAGTTCCACAACAGAAACCACCCCAAAGGGTTCATCTACAAGTACCGGAAATGTCAATGAATGAAGTCGTGGGTACTCAGATCTCTTCTTCTTGAAGTTGATCAATATCTAGTCTCCAAGTGGGATTTTGCATGTGCTTGGATGCATGCATGCACTTCAACTACCAATACTTTATCGAATACACAAATCTGTATCGAGCGAGCAACTCCAAATATAGGTGTGTGTTGAGCGAGCAACTGCAAATACAGGTGTAGTGTAGATTGGTCAACGTGTCAGAGATTGTGTGGTGTTGTTGGGATCCAGAATTGTCTTTTATAATAATGTTATTTACATTAATTTCCCATCCTAGGTCTATCATGATTTAATACATTTATGTTCAATAAGGCTATGTTTTACTTTGCTTTATTAATTAAATCTCGTAAATGGAAAGTGAGCCTAATATGTTATTTTTTACACAGGGTACTCCCAAAAGACCGAACACCTTCATCAACCGCTTCACACAAATAGATCACAGATCAACACACCGATGTTTGTCACGTGGTTAAAACCCTCGAGAGGGAAACAGTCCACGGCCCCAGCCAAATAGCTACTTGGAGCAATTTATTATGCAAAAGAAAAAAAGTTACATATGAGCTTCTCATAATCGACCAACTAGCCAAGGACCCTCTATGCTCTTTAAATAGAGATCATATACCAATTGGGTGTTAAGCCACGGATCAATGGTAGGTATGATCTAAGAGAAGTTGAACCTTTAGATCACTCTATGTCTAGAACATATCGTGACCGTCGGATTAGAATATTTACAAATGCATACTAATGCATACTAAAGAAACACACTTTTACCTAACGGATATATTACACAAGTTGATCTTAACTAACTCCTAAGTGTCTAGATATCCTAACATCCCCCCTTAAGAACAACTTGGGATAGGATTGAAGGATTTACAAAAGTGACACTATTAGGAGAAGGAAGGAGGCATTAGAGCCTATCCCCCCTTAAGGACACATTCCTGAACTCCTAACATAGACCGAAGTTTAGAAAACTTCGCTTCTGTAAGAGAATTGGTGAAGATGTCTGCAACTTGATCATCTGTAGGGAAATAGAGAACTTCAATAACACTATCATGAACAAGATTTCTGATGAAGTGCATGTGTAGCTCAATGTGTTTGCTGTGCTGATGTAGAATTGGATCTTTGGCAAGCTTGATGGCACTTTGATTATCGCACCAAAGTGGAGTAGGCTACTGCTACTCGAATCCAAACTTTGAAAGGATCTGTCGAAGCCATAAAGCTTCCTGAGTGGCATTAACTGTGGCTCGATATTCTGCTTCTGCTAAAGAAAGAGCAAGAGCTTGTTGTTTCTTACAAGCCCAAGTGATAGGTCCAGATCCTAGACTGAAAACATAACCTGCAGCAGACTTTTGATCATCAGGATCGTCGGCCCAATCTGAATCAGTGAAACTAAGCAACAAAGGTTCCCCCCCTATACTGTAATGAATCCCAAACTGAATTGTACCTCGAATATATCGAAGTATTATTTTTGTTGCTTTCCAGTGACTTTCATGAGGAGTTTGCATATAACGGGCAACACGACCAATGGCAAAGGAAAGGTCAGGACGAGAATGAGTCAAGTATAAAAGACTACCAACAAGCTGACGATACAAGGTGGCATCTACTTCAGGGGAAGTACAAGGGGCAAAAAGTTTGACTCCAAATTGGAAGGGAGAAGGGGATGGTTTACAATCTTCCATGTGGAAACGACGAAGAAGGTCACAAGCATACTTAGACTGGGAAAGAAAGATTCCTTCTTTGGTTTGCAAGACTTGGAGACCAAGAAAATAATGCAAATGTCCTAAGTCTGACATTTCAAAATTTTGCTTAAGACTGGATTTCACATGGGTTATAAGTTTAGAGTCACTACCAGTAAGGATGAGATCATCAACATAAAGAAAAAGTATGATGAGATGGTTTCCTACTTTCTTGGTATAGACATTTGGGTCAGAATGGCATCTAGAAAAACCAGTGTTAAGAAGAAAGCTATCCATTTTGGCATACCAAGCTCTAGGAGCTTGCTTAAGGCCATATAAGGGTTTCTTAAGGAGACAAACAAGGCTAGAGTTATTCTGAACATATCCAAGAGGTTGTTCCATGTAAATTTTCTCATGTAAATCACCATGTAAGAAGGAAGACTTGACATCCATTTGATGGAATTCCGAGTTACGTAAGGCTGCAAGGGAAAGAACAAGGCGGATGGAGTTCATTTTTGCTACAGGGGAAAAGGTTTCATTGTAGTCAATCCCTTCAACTTGGGAAAAAATTTTGGCAACTAACCTTGCCTTAAGTCTTTCAACACTTCCATCTGATGCATAATTAGTTTTGTAGAACCATTTACATCTGACAAGTTTTCTTCCTTTTGGAAGAGGAACAAGATCCCAAGTATCGTTCGCCATTAAGGAACGATATTCTTCATCCATAGCTGCATCCCAATTTGGATTTCCTGAAGCTTCTGCAAAAAATTTCTGGATCATGATTCTCAAAAAATTAAGCCAAAAGAGAAGAGGCTCACTGAAACTAAGAACGTGTTCGACGTTGATCTCTAGAATCATCGACAAGATCACTAGCTGCTTCACATGTTGAACGGACCCATCGAGGAAGTATTGGTGCTGGTGCAATTGGAGGAACATGAGCAGGAGGAGGTGGATTTTCATCCTCACTGTCATCATCAGAAACTGGATTTGGAAGCCTGTCAAGGAAGTTGGAAGAAGAAGAAGAAGGCACAATCGTCGAATCAGGCTCGCAGGCCAAAGATGGCACACCCACCATGTTAAGCTCGCGGGCCAAGAGATTTTCATCAAATTTAACATCTCTTCTAATGATTATATCATTTGAATGGGGCTGAAGAAGTCTATAACCTTTTACATCTTCAGAATATCCAACAAATATGCACTTTTCACTTTTAGGCTGCAATGCTTTCCATTTTTCATCCGAAATATGAGCCCATGCTTCACAACCAAACACACGAAAGTGTCGTACATCTGGTTTAATTTTACTCCATGCTTCTTCCGGTGTTATACCTTGTAAAACTTTAGTGGGTGTGTGATTAACTATGTAATTTGCACAATTTATGGCCTCAGCCCAATATTGAAGACTGAGTCCTTTAGATTGGATCATACAATTAGCCATTTCTTTTAAAGTGCGGTTCTTTTGTTCAGCTACACCATTTTGTTATGGTGTATATGGAACAATGTGTTATTGTTGGATTCCTTATTCAGTGCAAAAATTAGTGAACTTGTTGTTAACATATTCTCCTCCATTGTCATATCTTAACTTAATAATTTGATGACCAGATTATTTTTCAACAAGGGCCTTGTAGGCCAAGAACATGTTAAATACTTCGCTCTTAAGTTTTAGGAAGTAAACCCAAGTGCGTATGGAGTATTCATCAATGAAAGTTAAGAAATATTTGAAACCAGAAAATAAAGCAGATGGAAGAGGGCCACACAAGTCACTATGCACAAGCTCCAAGGGAACCGAGGCGTGCCAAGAGACACATTTGTCAAAACTGTCTTGATGATGTTTTCTGAGTACACAACCGGAATAAACACCATCCTTGCAAGATACCAGCAGAAGACCAGTCACCATATTGTTTTTACATAATTGTTGCAATAAGCGATAATTTAAGTGACCAAATCACTCTTGCCAAAGTTTGCTCAAATTATCACTATGAGCAACAAAAACTGAAGGAAAAGGTGACGACCCAAAGTTGTTAAATTTGTACAACCTGGTAATATCATCAACAGTTCCAGTAGCAAGGCCATTTTGAATATTTTTAAAATCCTTGATTACAACTTGGTGAGGTGTAAACGTCACAGTTTTACCATCACCCGAATGAGTGATTTGATAGACTGATAACAAATTGCAAGAAATTTTTGGAACACATAGTACATCACTGAAATGACCATTTTCTATTGGAACTATTCCATATCCTACAACACTTAGAGATCTATCATCACCAACAAATATTTGTTTGGTGTTACATTCATGCATAGTAGAAAAGATGGCTTGATTCTTAGCCATATGATAAGATGCTCCAGAATCAATGAGCCATTCATTTGAAGTAGAAGAAGAAGATGCAGTATAAGAGTAACCAGAAGCACAAAGTGCATGTCCATGCGAGTTAGATTCTGAAGACGAATCTAGGCTGATGTGGTGCTTCTTCATTGCTGCCATCTTCTTAAAACATTTAGATTCATCATGATTATATTTCCCACAAAAATTGCAATGACGCTCAGTCTTCTTTCCTTTTTGCTTGGATCCTTTGTCATTTTTTAAAGCAGGAGCTAACTGAGAGGGTTTGGGACCCTTGTTGTTTGTCTTATTATTATGAAAATTCTGTTTCCTGGGAGGCTTGGATTTTTCTTTCTATTGGGACAATAAGGCTTTCTCAAATATATCTGCATTGTTAATTATTCCAAGATGAATGAGCTTATCTTGCTCTCTAATTAAGGAATCACAAAAGGATTCAAGGCTAAGCTCTTGATAGCTAGCTGCAGTCAAGGATTCTTTCATGGAGTAGAATGTAAATACAAAAACAAAATATGCAGGTCTAAGTTTTGAAAGAATATGATAAATACATTGTTTGTCTTCTTTCTTAATCTTGCATTCGGCACATAATAGTCTAAGAGTTTTATACTTAGATAAATAGTCTTGAATGCATGAAAAATCATTTGGATTCAAGGAAATCAACTCATTCTCAAGTTGATGATCCCGAATTTCATTGTGTTTACCAAACACAGATTCCAACTTTTTCCAAGCAAGATTAGGTTCATCAATTCCAGATATGTGGAATCGCAAATCAGTAGAGATTGACATCCCAGTCAATCCATAAGCTTCATCACATCGATTTGCCCATTTAATTTTCTTATCATCATCAGTGGGTTCTGTTTCTTTCCCTGAGGTTATCCTGAAAAGTCCCCTACTTCGCAGAACATCCTCCATACGAGATTTCCATGAGAAATAGTTAGAACTTGTAAGTATAATATCACAAGGGGCGGCCACACTGTAACATAATGGATGACATAACAAAAACTAACTGTCCGGCTGTAAAGAGCTCAAAAAAATATGCGGTTTTAAAAAAAAAGGCACTTAAAACTGATTCTGGATGATGAAGTTATGCTTGATCAAAGAAAATGTTGAAGATGTCCCCAATAGTGACATGGCAGATATTAACTTAACCAACTAAAAAAAGAAGCCACCTCTTCCCAAGATCAACCTTTAAGAAGCATTTTTACAATAAAGTTGTTTTGAAGTGAATCACTATTGTAAAATAAGTGATGTTCACTTTTACAATAATGTGACTTTTAAATAGTGTGACAATAAATTAAAAGACTTAAGTGACTCACTTTTATTTTATTTTATTTATGTGAGATGTACTTTTACAATAAAGTAACTTGAAAATAGAATTTGCATGCACTAAAAAGTAGCTTGATAAGACTTGGACTTGAACTCAAGGCTTATCAAGGTGTAAAGCAACTTTGGACCAAGTGAGCTAAGTTTAAAAGGTACGTAAAAGTATGGAAAGAGGAAGGAGGTTTTTTTTTTCTTTCATGCTTGCTTTCTTTTCCTACAAATCACAAAAAAAAACGAAAAAACAAAAACAAAAAACTTTTTCCACACAATAGAGTTAGTTCTTATTTAGCTTACCCGGAAAGTCTACGTTTTCAAGTTTTCTCATTGTTTCTGATTTGTCGTGATCGCACAAGGTGCACGTCAAAGAGCATACGTAGCCGAGAAGACAAGAAAAAAAAAATTCCTTACTGTTTGCGATCACGCAAGGTGCACGGAAAAGAGCATATACAGTCAAGAAAAATAACAGTCTGAGACTAAAACATAAAAGATCTAATAATAAACCAATTTAATATGAGAGATTTAAAAAAAACAAATCCGTCACTATAACATTATACCTTCAGATTTGTCGAAATGGGTGTTTCTGGAGTAAACGGAAACGGTTTTTGGTGAAACGAAAACTATTTCCCAATCAAAATGGCGCTCCGGACGCAATGGAATAGCTCCCACAGGCCAAAAATATATAGAAAATCTAGAAACAAAAACCATTTCAAAGTTTTGGCAACACCGGTTCCAGATCTATATCAAAACCGAAAGCGGCTCTTCATAAAAGCTCTGATACTATGTTTGGGTACACAGGGTACTCCCAAAATACTGAACACCTTCAGCAACCGCTTCACACAAATAGATCACAGATCAACACATCGATGTTTGTCACGTGGTTAAAACCCTCGAGAGGGAAACAGTCCACGGCCTGAGCCAAATAGCTACTTGGAGCAATTTATTATGCAAAAGAAAGAAAGTTATATATGAGCTTCTCATAATCGATCAACTAGCCAAGGACACTCTATGCTCTTTAAATAGAGATCATAGACCAATCAAGTGTTAAGCCACAGATCAATGGTAGGTATGATCTAAGAGAAGTTGAACCGTCGGATTATTCTAAGTCCAGAACATATTGTGACCGTCGGATTAGAATATTTACAAATGCATATTAATGCATACTAAATAAACACACTTTTACCTAACGGATATATTACACAAGTTGATCTTAACTAAATCCTAAGTGTCTAAATATCCTAACAATTTTAAATGTATTAAATGCAATATTGTGCAAATGATAAACTTTTGGTGTTCATTTGACCTTTCATTCAGCCCTCCTTCCGCTCCTAAGTCCCGCAGTGGGTTTGATTGCACTGATTTACTGGTTTGGATTACTCTTTCGACAAACTCA
>LPNX010366761.1:4570-15559 GCA_001517045.1 Pseudotsuga menziesii | reverse complement strand
AATCCTAGCAGCAACTGGGATCTCAATTTCATCTTCTCAAGGAGAACACATCTTGGAAGAAGTCAAGAATTTGTCTATCCCTCTAGAAATAATGGAAGAGCCACAGTCCCATGAGCTACAAACCTACTCTCCTTTCCAATCTACCAAGGAAACCAAAAACTTAGAGACTATATTTGATGGAGAGAGACCTGAAATTGAAGAGTTCTCCACTAATATCTATCTACAGACCATTCATGTACTCAAGAAATTAAACATTTAGAAGAAGAGCACAATTATGGCTTGAGAAAGGAAGGTGACTATCAAGATTACATCAAGCTTTTGCTCGAAGAGATAAGGCACTCACAATACCGCTCCTTCCTTTGACACCTTCTGATGTAGAAATAAGTAAGTTGGTTGGTATTGCACATTCAGGTAATCATTGCAATAACCTTCGCATACACGGATAAAGGTATATTTTCTATGTTTCTTCACACTTGGTTACATTGGAAGAAATCATACACCTGAAAACATGTGTTTTCTTTCTCCTTAAGTAGAATAGGATAATATGTATATAAATAAAGAGTTGCATGTTTAGTTTAGAAATTACTACAACTTAGCTTTTTGTTTTCTTTTTCAAATAGAAGAACTAAGAATAAGATCATGTTAATGACTAAACCAAAACAATCTTACATCATTATTCATTTTCATACATGCATATTTCTAGCTATACTAGTTACTCAATACCCACTTTAAACATCATTCGGATTTGCCGTAAATTAAGGTCTATCTAAAAACTAGAGGTTACTCGTACATCCTAGCTTCATTATCAGGGCATGTTATTTAAGTATCTATACTACACAGTAGCATAAGGGTGAATGAAATTCCTAGTTTTTAGGGAACACTACTATAACTCTATATGAAAGAGGCGAGTTTTGGGACTAGAGACACATTTCATTCATTATCTTATGGCTCCATCCACTTCACATTGTTAAGCTCAACCATCTATGTCTTTTATTTGGTTAGCTCACTTGAAGTATCCAATATATTGGGAGAGATATATTTATTTGGTTCAAGAAATTTTAAATAAATTATCCTCCAACCCATATACCATCCCATCCTGTAGCACATTTTTCATAGTTTCTCCCCCATTCACTCCTTCATAGGAAAATTTAATTGCCGAAAATATATAGGGAGTGGAAACACTGGGACAAGAACCTCTAATGCAAAACGAGCTTAAGAGGTTGACCCACTGGAGTATTGAATAGGCTTGCTGGCAGCAGGTACCGACCTGTGGTATGACTAGGAAAAACCCGACGAGGTACTGAACATGCCTGGATGAAAGAGGGGAATCTATCGAGAGAGAATAATTTATGCAAAGTATATGGTTCTTCTGTGTCTCAATATATGGAACTTTTTGTGGGTTTAGCTAAAAGGAGTATATATGGTTAAGTTATGGTAAATGAACTTCACCTATCTACCATTTGAGAATGTTTATAAGTTGCAATTAAGACCCTGTTGTCTAATTCATACTATACCTAGGATGTCACTATCCTAGAAGTGGGACCCATAAACTTAGAATCCTAATGAACTCAAATGCAAACTCTGTCCATAATTACTTGAATAACAATAAATCTTTGAGAAGTAGAAGGGATGACTGGCTTCCTATAGGCTTTACAGACTCTCTATACCCTCATGTTTTCCATTCTGGGAGACATGAGGAAGATCCCCTATCATAGCTTATATGTGGTTTTCGTGAGCATGAACTGGTGAATTTGCATGTATTGAAGAATCTTCCTTAGTATAGTATTACCTGCTAAGTGTTGTTGATCCATAGTGTTAACATAAGAGAACACAACCCGGTCCTAATTCATTCTTGGCACGAGGACATGCTATACCTTTGGTCAGGGGGAGAGAGTCTCAATTTATATGGCCTTGATAAGCATGAATTATTACTAGTTGGTGGAATTGTACATATTAAGAAATCTTAAAAAATATGAAGTTGTTTTGGTCTTCTCATAACATAACATTAATCAATTTTTCTAAGTTCTAGTTTTTCACGCAGTAATAAAGTTGGCTTAGTTTTTCTATAAACTATTCATGATCAAACAAAGTTTTTAATAAATGAAATACCACTTCCAATTCATTCATGGCACGCGGATGTGCCATACCTTTGGTCTGGGGGAGTGTTGGCCTCCATAATTGTCTTTTATAATAATGTTATTTACATTAATTTTCCATCCTACCTACCATGATTTAATACATTTGTGTTCAATAAGGCTATGTTTTAAATTGTTTTTTTTTTTAAACAAAAACTAAAAAAGGTTTATATAAAACAGGCTATGCATAGCCATTCATTACAAAGTAAAAGCGGGAACGAAGAGTTCTTACAGTTCAAAAATGTAGAAAACAAAACTAGTCCATGGGGATGACCAAAGAACTCCACAGAGAGTATTTACAAAACATCTAGTGCATGGGGTAGTGTATACCCTTATAAACTGCCTGCAAAGTAAAAGACAATAAAACATAAAAACTTAAAAAACCATTTAAGGATTGCCTAGAGGGTTCAAAGGTTGAACAATCGATTCCTCCTCCATGGGGTGCGTTGTAGCTGCTGGGGTTTCGAGGGCCTTGCTACATTGATTCATGCTAATCAAGCGCTAGAGGTCTTATTGAATTCTATCCACCTTGCCCATCATTTCCCTGAGGTTACTCTCATTGTCATCAATCCTTGCATCATGATTACTGATTTGCAGAGATGTGTAGCTGACCACTTCCCCCATGCTCTTGACCTCCTGTGAAATTTCCTTATTGTCCATTATGCCTATGGCCATCATTCCGTAGAGGCACCTGAGGTTTTTCTTCAAATCCTCTATGCCAGCATTCTCGTTAGCCTAAGACATTATGCCTTGTCCGGGTGATATTTCAATACGGGAAAAATTGCTATGGAGAGCACAAATTGTACCCGCAACCACGTAGGCCTGCTTCTTGACAGAGAGACCACTGAGAATTAGCTTGAGAGTATTTAGCTCCTGTATGAGGGAGTCTAGGTCAGACTTACTTTGACGGGATAATGTGCCAACTGCAACTTCTTTCCACCCTCAGCAGTGACAGCCCAATATCGAATTGCTTTCAGCAATGGAGGGCTGTGCATCGATGAAGAGGTTGGAGCCAGAGTCAATATTCAAAAACCATAGAGAATTTCTAGAAAGGGTGCTGCAAGAACAGGTGGAGAAGGGTGCAAGAGCCAATCTTTCCTTCACGAAATCCCTGGTGAGAGGGAGCACTTCCCACGGGATTTCCTGCAACCAGCCTTCGTCAACACCTGCAATGACATCCAAAAGGATGCGTTCTGGAGATATCACATATCGGATAGAGCCAAGACCAGGAGTGAAATGAGGATGGGAGCAACTTCGAGGGGAAGACATAGTGAAGGGAGCGAAAAGACCTGGAGCATGCGAGAGGAGGAGGCAATTAACCCGGGGACGGTGAGCAATAAAGCCTACAGAGACTGAGGGAAGTTGAATGATGTGATGAGTCCACACGGCGAAAGGATGGAGAGAGGCAGGACAACACTTAAAGTCTGGAGACCCTTTGGGAAGGTGCGCATGATGGATGCCAGCGGGGAATGGAGGGCACGAGGCGGTGAAGTGAGGAGGGATGGAGGGATAAGGGGAAAGAAGGGTAGAGTGTTTGAGGTTGGAGAGGTAAGGGGTAAAAAGAATGAGAGCATTGATGAGGCATTTAGGGAGAGCATTAGGCCCTTCAAGATTTGCCATGGGGGAAAACAAATTGCCGAGTGGGTAGAAATGTGAATCCTGGAAAATCATTAGGGAATATATTTGGGGTGAGGAGCTTGACCATTCAGACTAATTTGGCCTTAGGGGAGGGAGGCCCCCATGTTTGCCAAGGCATCTGCTACTGAATTTATTGTGCAAAGAATGTGGAAAATTTTATAGGACTTAGACATGAGAGGAATAATTTTGTCGTGCAAGCGACGACATTTTATGGAGCCAGTGGTGTATCCATTGGTCATCTTGAATATGACATGTCAAGAATCTTCGAAAATTGCAATCTTGGAGAGATCTTTGTAGGCTCATGATTGCAATCCCTGTAGGAGCGCCAACTACTCGGCCTCATTGTTGGTCCTATGACCAAGACCCCAAGTGAAGGTTTGTTCAACATGTCCTCTGGGATCCAAAAGGATCCCCCCCGCACCTGCCACCCCTGTAAATTGTTTTATTAATTAAATATCGTAAATGTAAAGTGAGCCTAATATGTTATTTTTAAATGTATTAAATACAAGATTGTGCAAATGATAAACTTTCAGTGTTCATTTGACCTTTCATTCATCCCACCTTCCAGTCCCAAGTCCCGCACTGGGTTTGATTACATTTATTTACTCGTTTGGATTACTCTTTCGACAAATTCATCTACCTTTTCCTTTCAGTTCCTGTTCATCCTGCATGTACAAATTGAAACCATAAAGGGATGATGAGTTTTAAGTATTGGTTTAAATTTAAACAAAGAAGAATATAGAAATATTAAGAATTAAATATTAAAATTCTTTGAACTTTAAATTACTCATAAATAATAATAATAATAATAAATCAGCACATTCATATGTTTCAAATTAAAAATAAAACCCACACTCATATAAACATAAAAGACACCCATTAACCAAATCAAATATTACGTGGCTTTTTCTATGAAGGATATTATGTTGAGAGGAAAACTATTTTATATGTCACTCACTCCTTTTAGGTTATTAATATAATAATAAAACTCTTTTGGATGGAATGGGTGGCTTGTTAGTTTGTTCATTTAACATTTAGGCATGTCGTTGGCCACTTTAATAATAATTAAATGGTTTTGTTTTATGTGTAGGCCGTAAGATCCAACGCATGCAGCGTGAGGATGAAAAGGATGATGATCATATGATGCAACCAATAAAACCCAGCAATTATTTAAACCAGGCACTTAGCAATAAGTTTGACAAACAACCTAGCAGAAATTCAACCCAGAAATCGGATTTATGAACTAATTTCAGTTACAGGTCATTCGAACACCCATTCGGACCTTCATTTGATTATGTCAAAAGCATGTTTTTAATAGAAAAAATAATTTCGAGCTAGATTTGTGGGCAAACATAGGAGAAAATAAAACTTATGGAACATGGGTTTTGTGCAGAATATGGCCATTTAGGTCCCCATAAGAAATTTTGCTAAAATTCAAAGCGATTTGGGATCAGTCTGTGATTCTCTGAAACCAACTTGTCCAGAAAACGTAGTTGGTCATTTTCTAAATTTAGAAATTTGTTTTAATAGCTCAGGAATTCGGGGGATTTGACTATGTCCTTCCCCACTGGTTTGTTCATGTATAAATTATACCCTAGAATTCTGCAGATGGACTGTATTGTACAACTTTGTTTTTTATAATATAAAATGTTGCTTTTTTCCTGTTCCAATTCTAGCTCTGTGATTGAATAATCCGTGAAGCTTGTGACCATTCTTCCTGGGAAGGCCCCTCAGCAACAGTGGATTCACTTGTTCATATAATTCGTTGTTGCTTTCTTTTGTACAGATAAGTGATTTCAGTTTGTAATGTTATGTAATTAAAAAAGTTTTCCTGTAGGTGTTGTTTGATGTTCATAAATCGCAGTTCTATTTTATTTATATGTAATTTCAATTTCCAGAATTTAAATGACCAGTCATGCGTGCCTCCTTCTAGCTTGTCTTTTAGTTTTTCATTTGTAATTAGATAGAATTCGAATTGTTTTAGTATTTCAAGCTTAGTTTATAATCAAATTTAGTTATGTTAATTTTATTGTAGCTATGGTTAGATTTATTTACAGTCCAACTCTGTTTTATCAAGCAATATAAAATAGTTTTCTTATTTGAATGCAAAGTAGTGTAGTTGTATTTTGTTTTCTTTGGTTTAAATAGTTCAACTATTTTCATGCTTAATCATAAGGTAGTATGCATCAAACCAACTGGTATTATAATCATTTAGCTTGTTTTTATTCATAGATTGTATGATTTTCATCATTCACCTTGTCATTCAGGCTATTATTTGAACTTTAATATTTTTTGTTGTATTTTTATGGTTAATTAGGGTTTAATTTCTTGAATTTGGAAGTGCATTTACCTCTTGTAGCTGGCCAGCACTTATATTTACACTCAGAGTCTTATTTTGAATAGCATAATGTTATCATAGAATTTATTTAAACTCCATTTTCATTTTACTCATTTTTCTTTTTTAACTAGAAGAACCTTCATCACTCATTTCCAATTTGCATTTGAATTTAAAACAAAGACTTCTTTTCTATTTTTATATCATGTTATTGTTGATTCCATTCTTAGCTTAGCTCACTTCATTTCTGCTAATAGAAGTTGATTTTTACTTCAATCTTAGTGATCTCATTTGGATTTCAAAAATATCCTAATCTCAAGTTAATTGGTATGTATTTTCAATTGAAGATTATTTTAACTAGATTACAATAAACATGTCTTTCGAAGTATAGATAATTACATCTCTTTTTTGTAGTTACTTAAAATGACTTAGTTTATAGTTTGATTCATTCTAGAAGTAGAATAACGATGCTTTATTTTCCTGATTTGCTTACAAATTGAGTTCATTTCCAACGACTTGAATATGCTTAGGTTTACTTAGGTCTTCTTGAACTCCAAGTTTAGTTTTCTTTGATTAGTTTATTGTTTTGCAACGTATTTATTTACTCTTTGTCTTTAGAATAACGTTTTTGCTTTGCTTTTGTGAATTCATAGTTAATTAGTGAGATTAAATTACATAGATCAAGCAGTTAGTTTTCTTGCATAGAAATAACATAGTGTTTTTTGTTCAAAGTAATTAGTTTACAAGTTACATAGCTTAGATCCTTAATAGTCAACTACAATTGAAATTTTAGATAGATCTTTCATTCTACACAAATAGAATAGATTTGCAATTCATAGAGTAGATTAATAGTTTGCTTAAAGTGGTTTTTCTTCCATTTTTTAGTTGTTTTTAGGCCAAGCATTACTTTTCTGGAATAGTAGTTTATTTTATTGCAACAAAGCTAGGGTAGTTTAGGATTGTAGTCATGCACATATAGTGTTTGCATCTCATAAGCTACCTTCACGGGTTGATAATTTAAGTGTTGAATTAGATAGTGCATATTTTACCCAACATGTGTCACTGTAGGTGGCTTAGGGTGTCAGATATTGTCAGAGGGAGGAAGAATGAAAAGGTAATCTGGATTCTAGACAATAAGAGGGAGAGACAAAAAACATAGGAAAAATACTTAATGTCATGCGGCTGTAATTCCAAAAACTAATCGAGTACATAATTCCTCCTTGCAGGGAATAATAATTATTACTATGCCTTCTTACATCATCTCGGCACTGGGTCTTGGGATACAAAATCCCATACTGAAGTCACCTACACAGAACCAATACAAGCCAAGTTAATTCACAATTTAAAAAATCAGAGAAATCAAAATTATTCCAAACTATAGCAAAAACATTGAAAAACCAAAAAAAATGAACCTACCTCCTGAATTAATCTACCTGCATGAATCATATATATCCCCTATTGGGGACAGAAAAATAGTGAAGACTCACAAATATATAGTACTAGGAATCATTAGATTGTTTTTTTTTTTTACGAAAACGGATAGAATTTTATTAATAGTCTGGCAAAAAGGCTGCCTGGCCTTTACAATACATATTCCAGCATTCTATATTAAACTTCCTCTTCATCTTGCTGCCTTTGACAAATGCTATGCTTGGACTCATCTGAAAAATCAACATCAGATTTAAAGGTCTACGAAATGCAGCGGGCTAGCAGCTTTAGCCTTAAGGAATCCTGTCATTTGAAATTTCTCCATTAATTATCAGCTGGCTTTTATTCAGCAGAGTGTCCCGATTGGCTTCAGCATCTGCCAGACTATTTAAATGCCTTAAAACATGATAGGGGTGAATCCGCGGACCTGGGTAACACTTTTTGGCAAGCGCATTTCGGTAAAAACAGAAAAATGCACCTCGGTCGAGGGTTTAACAAGCCCTCGACCGAGGTTTTAATATCTCGACCGAGGTTTTATCAAGCCCTCGACCGAGGTTTTGTTCATCCCTCGACCGAGGTATTTCTTAACCCTCGGTCGAGGTTTTAATACCTTGACCGAGGGTTAAGAAATACCTCGGTCAAGGTATTAACTCGGTCGAGGTATGGACCTCGGTCGAGGTACATACCTCGACCGAGGTGCCTGTGTCGAAAAAATTATAAAAAGAGGCCGCGGGGGCCGCGGCCATCTTTTTCGCAAAACTTCACTGTGGAAGCTCGACCGAGAAACGACGAGCGGCGTAAGGATTGGCAACCCAAGCACCCTAAAGCAACCCAACCTCGTCACGATGGCGTCGGAGCCAAGAGGTAACAGTTTAAATAATTGTTTTTCAATTTAAATGGAATTTAATTTTTTTTTCTATAAATTTATAAAATTTGTTTTAAAATTTGGTAAATGTTTAATAATTTGGTAAATTTGGTAAATTTGTTTATAATTTTAATGTTTAAAATGTGTACCGGCAAGCAGAAATGCTGCCGGATTTTTGAAAATTTGTAGTTAACTTGAATTTTTTTGTTAATTTGTTATATATATATATAGATTATGTCAACCAGTAGCGTTTATGCTACCGGTTTAATTTTGAAATGTGTCCCGGGCAAGCCGAAATGCTGTCTGATTTTTTTCAATCCTCCGTGAATTCATGGAGGATTGAAAAAAAATCCATAAAACACCAACTAAACAAACCTATATGAACCATAGAGACAATTAATCAACTGTAGGCTCGAGACAAATAATAAATTTTTTATAAAAATTTATTTGAAATTGGTTAATACTGAAAGCATCATTCTTTCAAAGAGGAGATGAAAAATAAATCATCTTTATGTATAGATCCTAAACTCTTGAGTTAGAAACCTTCATTATCGGGAGATTGAAAGATACCCTATAATTATAAATACAATTAATGATGATTAGAAAACTTACATTAATCACTACAAAGACAATGTTTTAAATTGTAAATTCAATAGGTAGTGGCCATCATGCTCATCTCTTATCAAATGGATCAACTCCAATTTTATTTTATTTTTTGTCATTTTTTCCACTTCAAAAACAACAACAAAAAATTCATGGAAGGAAGACTATTATTTTAGGGCAATGTTGGTCTCTTCTTTAAACCATGGTTCTTGAATTTCAACCCAATGACAATGCTTATCTCAACAACCCTAGTTTGTATAAGACTCTTGAATCTTTCCATCTCACTGTGGACTATGAGAATTTTATAAGGTATTGGAAACCCCCTTGATAAATGTATTAAGAATTACCCATGCCAAAGAAATATGGGAATCATCACCTATTTTATAATTTGTATAGAGCTTGCATTTAGTGAAGTTTTATCTGATCAAATCATTATAATATGTGATGATCATCGATCGACTCATGAATTGGATAACAAGAATATGAATTTAAGGTGTATAATTTGTCAAGATACATGTGAAATTTGAGAGATCCTTACCCAAAGGCTAATGTCTCGAAGGGAAAAAAATGGAAAATAAGAACAAACCTTGAGGCTAAAGACACACTAAGATGAATCCTCAAGGGCTTGTTCCAAAATAGGATTCATAATGATATAATCCAAGAGCATTGAAAAAAGTACCTACCACTCCTTTTGAGGTATGCAACATAGATATGGATTGAATCATGTCAAATGAGAAACCCCTCCTCTGTAAGTTGTCACTACTATAAACCTCTTAAGAAGATGAAGATGAGATACACATTTGACAATTCCAACTTAAAAAGGGAAATGATTCAATTTGACCAAATGAAGGCATAAAAAAGGGAAAAAAAAGTGTTCAACTTATTAACATACAACCTTCGTAATCATTTGATTTGATTTAGAAGTATGTTACTATCTTCAAATATTCTAAAACAACTAAGTAGAGTATGGCCTTATTGCAATGAAGTTTAGTACTTAAAAATTCCGACTCAAACAAAGGGGTAACAACTAAATAACTAACCTTTAATTCAAAGTTGTAAGAGTTGAAAACTAAACAACAAACTTGAAAAAAAATTATCATTATATTTTTTATTAATAATAATTTTAACATCATATTTTTTACATTTTTACACTATACAACATGATATACATGTAGTCATTATCTATATAACACAACACCTATCATTACAATTTTAGATTAACAAATATTAAAATGTTTTATTATTATTATTAATAATAAATTTAACATTATACTTTTTACATTTTCATACTATGCCATATGATATACTTGTAATTATTATGTATATAGTACAACACATATCATTACAATCTTAGATTAACAAATATTAAATTGGTGAAATTTTTTTTTGCATTAATAATTAATGTAAATCATAAGTTGCCCCCTGGGGTTTGGTCTATTGGTCACTCCACGTTTTGTTAAGGCGTGGAGGTTGTTAAGTAGGTAATAGGTTCAAACAATCTAGTGCAAAAAGATGACCTACAGTGTGTAGGGGGGTTGGGCAGGCTACCCAAGGGCTTATAGTGGTAGCGACAGGAATCAACCCCGTGTCATGCAAGTACGAAACGGGCTAGTTGCCAATTCCCCTTGTAACAAACAAAAATGTATATCATAAGTCATCTAAATTATGCCAACTCAAATATAAATATAGCAACATAAAAGAACAAATTTTTCTTTCCATCATAATCCATGGTGGAAAGTTGTACTCATTTGTCTAAAAAAATTTGATTGTCATATTTTATGAGTGCTCTTCACTTTAGGTTCATAACATTATACTAGCTTCACTTTTAGGACAACTCTTAATGGATAGTTTAAACAATTTCAATGGATGCACTTCACTCTATTTGGTGGACACCTTTCACTCTTAGAGGAACAACTGATGGGTATTTTAACTGCCAAACATTTGATGAGTATTATAATTGTCGAAGTTTAATGAGAACCTTAAAA
>LPNX010366760.1:81006-93580 GCA_001517045.1 Pseudotsuga menziesii | reverse complement strand
AATGTAAATAGAGGTAAATATTTACACATACACATAGATGATATCACAAACTTAAAACCATTACCACCAGAATTTATGTCTCAAAAAATAGTTCATTTTTTCTATTGTTTGCAAAATTGTATTCATAAAATATTTTCCATGAACAATATGCTTCTTTTCTTTGGGATCCAAGCCCCAAACATCATAAAATGCAAATTATATACAAAATGCCTCCTCCAAAAAATGTTTAACAAACTTCTTGTAAATCAATTTTCATTTAACTGAATCCCTAACTCCTAGAAATCTAGTAATTAATTTTTTTTATAAAAACAAATTTATTAGAAAATCCATGTGGTAGGATAAAGAGATATTTGAACTACTCCCTTGCATTGTTACACCTACTCATCATTGGTGTATTCTATATTTGGTTTTCCCAAATTTTTCAACAACCTTTCATTGTTCATGATTTAGGAGGTCACAATGCATCGTTTCTTTAATCACCGCCTCTAACTCCATGTATTGGGTGTAAGAAATAGGTGGTAGACTTCTTTGAGTGACCAGTAACTGTTCAAATATCTCAAATTCATCATTCAATGTCTCTATAATGACTTTTCATGTTAGTCTCTTTGTCAATTCTTCCAATTTTGACCGGTCCATGCGATTATGCACTAACAATCTATGATATTGTTCTTGACAAAATAACTTGCCATTATCATCCCAGAATGGAGTAAGTCCTTCATAGAAGCATCTAATTTTATTTCTCTTGTACAACTTTGACCAAATAATGTGTATTAATAAACTTTGTATCCCATAGAATGATGACTAGCCTATCCCTGATTCCCATCTCTTACATGTCTTCTTATGTCAATTTTTTGAAAAATTTAACAACATTTTGTGTAGTGTCCAGTGGCTCTTTGTCTATATTTGCATTTACCAACTTACATCTTTAAAGAGATGAATCCACTATTACATTCTTACTGTTCACAAAATTTAAATAGGAATTCAACTTGGACATTTCTATAGTCAAAGCATCCCAAATAAGATGTTTAGATCCTTGCAGAGGTACTTTGGCTATCATATTCTCATTTAATTCTTTCATCTTCCTATGTAGTTATTTCTTTTCACTTGAAATTTTGTTTCTTTCTTCAATAATTTGAGCCAATTCCTACTTAAGCTTGACATTACCTACTTTCAACTCTTCGATTTCTCCCTCTCTCAAATTTATTTGTGACATGGAAACATATAATTCATCAGTGGGAGATTTGTTTACTCGATCTTCATTCTGAATCAAGGGATGTCTCAACAACTCCTCCAACACTTCGTCTTATTCTTTTTTATTGCCATTAAAAGCTGAAATCTGGAACACAAATCCATATCATTCAATTTCCCAGGCCCCTTTTTCCTCATGTAACTTTAACATTTTCCCCTTAAATTCCATCAATTCCTCGTAAATTTTATCCTTCTCTTGATGTAACACTGTCGATTCTGACAATTGAACGTCCCGCGTACCTGGAACTTTCA
Source organism: Pseudotsuga menziesii (assembly GCA_001517045.1). Taxonomy (NCBI): domain Eukaryota; kingdom Viridiplantae; phylum Streptophyta; class Pinopsida; order Pinales; family Pinaceae; genus Pseudotsuga; species Pseudotsuga menziesii. The sequence continues at coordinate 92,080 of LPNX010366760.1, read as the reverse complement.
ATTTTTTCTTAAGGACTTGGATAGTTTTTTCTTTTTCTTCTAATAATTTTTTAGTTGCTTGAATATTAGCTGGTTCAGTACCTAAAGATATAAGGTCTGTTTGTAATTTTTTAATCTCAACTGAATTAGCTTTGTTCTCCACTTTCTCCTGCTAGAGTTGGGTCTCCAACTTGTCAATAATCGACTGCATCTGTGTCATCTTCATTGTAGCCTTTAGTAAATGAGATTATAAAAATAATTGGCTTGTCGATGGAGCTATATGTTATCAGGCATGTTGATTTTATCCATACTAAACTCGATTTCAGAAAATTTCTCATCATCTATCACATCAAATTCAATGGTGTTCCTCTCTAAATCCCTGGCAAAAATTAGCGACAATTGTTGATTTTATCCATACTAAACTCGATTTCAGAAAATTTCTCATCATCTATCACATCAAATTCAATGGTGTTCCTCTCTAAATCCCTGGAAAAAATTAGCGACAATTGTTGATATGCTAACTTTATCACCTAGGGAAAAAGATTTTGTGTCTCGTTTAAAGCTTCTGTGTAGCTAGACACAAAGTGAAACTTAGATCTATATCTAGAGTAAGATCCTGTGGTACCTTCTTCATGAAAATAATATTCTCCTTTGTACATGTTGTTGTTGTAAAATAAGACCTTTTTTTTCATCATCTGCACTATGCTCATCCTATATCGTCATTTCCCTTTCAGGCTTTGTCTTTAGTCTTTTGTTTGAGTTTTCATCATGGACATCCATTATTTCAATTTCTAAAAGGGACCGTTTATTTAGCAAAGTATAGTTAGATGGTGTTTGTACAATTATACCCAATTCAGTTCCACAATCCATCATTTCGTTAATCACATCCTCTAAATACATGTATTGGGTGTAAGAAATAGGTGGTAGAATTCTTTGAGTGATCAGGAACTGTTCAAATATCTCAATGTCATCATTCAATGTCTCTATAATAACTTTTCATGTTATTCTCTTTGTCAATTCTTAAAATTTGGAGTGGTCCATGAGATTATGCACTAACAATCTATGATACTGTTCCTTAGAAAATAAATTGCCATTATCATCCTCTAATGGATTAAGTCCTTCATAGAATTTTTCTTGAAACATTTTCTTGAAATCGTTAACCTGTAGAAGAATCTAATTTTCATTCTCTTGTACAACTTTGACCAAATATTGTTTATTAATAAACTTTGTATCCTATAGAATGATGACTAGCCTATCCATTATTCCCATCTCTTACATGTCTTCATATGTCAAAGTTTTTAAAAAATTAACAACATTTTTTGTAGTGTCTAATGGCTCTTTGTCTATATTTTCATTTACCAACTTACATTTTTAAATAGCTAAATCCACTATTAGATTCTTACTGCTCACAAAATTTAAATAGGATCTCAACTTGGAGATTTATATAGTCAAAGCATCCCAAATAAGATGTTTAGATCCTTGCAGGGGTACTTTGCCTATCATATTCTCATTCACTTCTTTGATCTTCTTCTACAATTGTTTCTTTTCACCTGAAATTTTCTCTCTTTCTTCAATAATTTGAGCCAATTCCTGCTTAAGCTTGACATTACCTTCTTTCAACTCTTTTATTTCTCCCTCTCTCAAATTTATCAATGACATGGAAACATATAAATCATCAGCGGGAGATTTGTTTACTCGATATTCATTCTGAATCAAGGGATGGCTCATCGAATCCTCCAACAGTTCCTCTTATTCTTTTTGATTTCCATTAAAAGCTGAAATCTAGGACACACATCAAGATCGTTCAACTCCCTAGGCCTTTTTATCCTTCTATAACTTTAACTTTTTCCCCTTAAATTCCATAAATTCCTAGTAAATTTTATCCTTCTCTTGATGTAACACTATGAATTCTGATAACTGAATGTCCTGCATATATGGAACTTTCAATTTTTTCTTAAAGACTTGGATAGATTTTTCTTTTTATTGTAGCATTTTTTTAGTTGCTTGAACATTAGTCAGTTCAGTACCTGAAGTTATAAGGCTTCTGTGTAATTTTTTAATCATAACTGAATTAGCTTTGTTCTCCACTTCCTCCTATCAGAGCTCATTCTCCAACTTATCAATAACTGACTGCATCTTTGTAATATTCATTGTGACCTTTAGTAAATGATATTATAAAACATCATCGATCTATCGATGGAGATAGATTTTATCAATCATGTTGATTTTATCCATACTAAACTCAATTTCAGAAACTTTCTCATCATCTATCATATCAAATTTACGGGTGTTCCTCTCTAAATCCCTGGTGGAAATTAGTGAAATTTTTTTATATGTTAACTTTCTCACCTAGGGAAAAATATTTTGTGTCTCATTTAAAGCTTTTGCGTAGAAACAAAGTCAAACTTAGATCCATATCTAGAGTCAAATTTTGTGNTTTATATGTTAACTTTCTCACCTAGGGAAAAATATTTTGTGTCTCATTTAAAGCTTTTGCGTAGAAACAAAGTCAAACTTAGATCCATATCTAGAGTCAGACTTTGTGCTTCCTTCTTCATGAAAATAATATTCTCCTTTTTGTACATGTTGTTGCTATAAAATATGACCTTTTTTGTCATCATCTGCACTATGCACATCCTGTATCATCATTTTCCTTTCAGGCTGTGTCTTTAGTATTTTGTTTGAGTTTTCATCATCGACATCCATTATGTCGATTTTTTAAAGGGCCCTTTTATTCACCGAAGTATAGTTAGATGGTGTTTGTACAATTATAGCCAATTCATTTCCTTTCTCTTCACCTGCCTCTATTATTTCTTCTTTGAGTCCTTCACAATCCTCCTCAAATTCCAGCAAATTAATTATTTTATCCATGCCTTCAACTAATTGATGTTCGAAGGACTTGTTTTTATTTTGTTGTCTTATTTGCGATATGATTTTCCTTGGATCATAGTTTAGCCTCCCTATTTTCTAGAATTCCATAGCCTCTAATAAGTTTTCAACAATATTCAAGGACACTTTAATTTTGAAAACAAAAGGGTCGATCTTGAATGGGAAATTTACATCAGAAGACTTCTTAAAAGCACCAAAATGTTCTTCTTCTAAACACAACCTCTTCCTAACAAATTATAACACAAAAATTATAGAGTCAGAAAGGAAGGTAATTTGTAAGGTGGTCTTATGTAACCATAAACATGAACAATGATGAGTTCCTTATATAAAAACTAGTCTCCTATAAAATCCCATCAAGTACTGCGAAGTACTTTTCATTTAATCTAACACTTTGGGAAAATTTTCATCAAAAATTATTATGTATACTTTCGCTGTGATTTTATTCACAAACTCAAACATATTTATCTTCCCAGGTATCCTAGGAAAAAAAAGTATTGATGAAATGAAACTCAGAGACATTTGAGCATAGGAACATGTTCAGTAAGTATGAATGATACCTAAAATGTCTCAGCTTTGGAAAATCTACTAGTTGAAAATGAGTAATGGTGCGTAAGAATTCGTCAAAACCAAAACAACATATCTAGTTTGTCTCTAGTTGTGGTAGATCCATCTTCAATAGAAAACCAATCATAACTTCAGTCAATGACTTGTCATCATCATATCCCAATAATTGACTCAATATTGACAACACCAGTTGGACCTCTTCTTGAAAAAGACAAACATCCATGGGAAAGGAAATACTCTCTACCACATGACCAACTTTAGAGTTTATGTCAAAAAGGCATTTTTAATCTTAGAGTTACGTTCGCTATACACTTGGACCAAGGTTTCTTCACTAAGGGCTTCAATATTTATAGGAAAAATATTGGGCACATTGAGAAACTCACAGATGAATTTTGTACTAACTTGACAAAGGATCTTTGTAGATTTTTTGTTCATAATTACTCTCTCAGTGGGAGAATAATTATCTACACACCACTCTACAAATTCCGGGTAATACAGGGTTTGCTTGACAGATAAATAATACATAAAATAATTCCACACATTCAAAACATCTCTTCCTTGTGATTTAAAAATCCATAAATGTTCTTTGGACTGAGAAATGTTGCACACAGAGATAATTGGGTCGAATAAATTTACTTCTCTATCAACTTTAACCTCCTCTTTTCCACCTGGGAACTTGCAGCGGGAAACTGAACTTGAAGCTTCTTCCATAACAAAAAATCAGTGAGAAATAACATGTTAGAACTAGCTGGGATGTGGTGAAAACCGTGTGAAAACCATGTGGTTGGCCTTTGGACAACAACCCAAACCATAGACCCGTGCACTGTCAACATATTCACTTTTTCCTTAATGTCGCCACAAAATAAACCTTTTCACAATGACCAATTATAATAGGTAATGGAACCAATTTCGAAAGTCATGTAAGGTGGTTTTCCCTTTACCATTTTCCCAGCATATCTCACCACATCATGCCATGTTGTAGGTAGTATATAATCTGATACTATTTATCTCCTTTATATCCCATGCTACTCCATGCTCGAGATCACCTACCAACCGTTGATCTTATCCCAACCACATATTTTCCGTACGATCATGTCGTCCTAATCCTCAACATTATATCTAGGTCCCATGACCATATGAATACACTACATGTCAACCTTGATAGGTATGCAAAATTGAAACCCATAGATTTTGTGCTCATTGAATTTATTTACACGTAATAATTACTAGTACCCTTTGGATGCATTCTGAGTTGGTAAATTGGTGGTTACGTTGGTTTTGGAAATGATTCGGGAGCCATTTTCATTAAATCAAACATGTTATGTGGAAGGATGACAACTCGAGTACACCTTCTTTGAACTCTTTGGGATAAATGAGCAGTTTAACTAATTTATTACCACCCTTGGTTGCCCAGTGCTAACACAAGTCAAATTCCATGAATCCACTTCACAACATGCCAATTCATTGCACTCAATATTGGAAAATGGCAACATCCTGGGTTTTTTACTTCATTTGGGAACCAAGAAGTAACATACTCATTTCCAATCCTAAAAGTCTTTGAACAACAAAGCGATTTAGGATATGGCCAACTTCAAGTGTAATCCTTTTAACATATTTAGGAATTGTAATTTTTAAACAAATTTTAATATTGTAATTTTTTAAATATATTAAATGCATTAATATTATTGGCTGGTATAATAGTCCATTCCTTCTCCCTATACAAAAGTCGGTCCAACTAGCAGCACATTTGAGTATTTGAAAAAAAAAAAGATTCAACAAGATTGTGAGCTTTTGAGAGCATAAAAAAGGATTCAATGGGATTGTAACCTTTCAAGAGCAACAAAAAGTGCAGTTCAATTGCCACGATGATACATTACAATAATGGAGGGTGAATGGGTGTCATCTGCAACCCTTCGCTTTGGCCATGCAATGATTCCTTATCCTTCTATCCAAGGACTTTTGTATAGAGTTAATTTTTTTTAATTTTAATATTTTTTACTATTTCAACATTTTTGAAGGTGTATTTTATTCTTTTATTTTTAAGTAGACGTCAATTTAAGGTAGAATTAGGATAGTTAGTATCTTTTCCTATTTTATTCAGCAGAAGGATCAGTAACCCAAGATTTTCGAGGGTGTCTTGCCTTAGATAAAATGAGAAATGGATAATATTTGTTTTCTATTTTTGGATGTCTATTGGAATATAGGTCTCTCCCTTCATGTTCGATTGGGAAGATTCGTATATTTCTATATCCAAATACCTAATCCAATTCACTTTAGTTTAGCAGTTCCGATAATGACTTTTAATATGACATTTAAAAAAATTTACTTAAAAAAATTAAGTAAATTTGATATAAAACACTCTATAAACTTTTAATAACGTAAAGTGACAGACAATGAAAAATACCAAACTATCAACAAATTTCCATTTGACGGGCATGGGGAATTTGAAATTCCAAGCCTGACTAAGTGAAATCTCTATCCTTAATCACATACACCTCAATATTTTTCCAATTCCTTTAAAATGTGTCCAACTTATCCTTTAACTTCAAATTTCTACAAAATGAAAAATATGGAACCCCTTAACTTAACTTAACATTTCTACAAAATGAAACCCTTCCATAACAATAAACTCGGTGAATAACAAGGTACTAAATCGACCTAGTGAGTGGCGAAGCTTATAGTTGACCTTTCGACCATAACTCGGAGTGCAAATTCATTGTTGTCCTCGTATCCACCTTTTCTCTTGTGCAACTACAAAAATATCCCTTTTAACTTAGTCAAAGACCCTTTATATTAAGTTTCAAAAGACCGGTTTTAGAGGCTCCAGATAGTGGTTTTTCTCTTACCACTTTTCCCAATGGAATTCATCACATTGAGCCATGTTGAGAGTGGTTTATAATCCTTTACCACTTATTCCTTTGATTTCCCATGCTACTTCACGCTCCGGATCACCTGTCCTCCATCGATCCAATCCAAATTATATCTCCATCATTTGTCTTCATTCGCCCGCTCTTTGACATCACATTTGGGTCCCACGATCACATGCATACCCTGCACATAGTATACATTGGCACTTTTTGTTACTGACCTTGGTCACATTATAATATTTTAGGCTAGCTCCTCATGCTAAGAGAATTTTTTCCGATTCCTTTAAAATGTTTCCAACTTATCCTTTCATTTGACATTTCTAAAAAATGGAAAATATGGTGTAACAATAATGATAGAGTAACAATCGCAATTTCAAAATGAGAAGCATGTATTTTCATCACTTGATTTTAATTTATACAAATTCAGATGGTTTGATGATGATAATGTGATTTTGCATAATTTGATGTATGACTTAGTCAATATTGAAGAAATTTTTTGTTTACCAATGAATTGGAAAAAAATCCCCAAATACAATGGTTATATAGCTTGGGTTGTAGCTTGAAACAAGGGAAAAATCGATGAGATGGAGTCCAAAGCATGTGCATGTTTCAAATATGAAATTTAGGTGAGAACATCATCCTATTCAATTAGTGTCTTTGGTCACACTTGTCACCCTAAGTAGCCAGAGTTAACATTTAAATGTTTTGAACTCAGGAATCACAACACTTGCTCTAAATTTTTCATTTTCAAGAATAACTTGATTATAAATATAACGAATATACTCTCTAGGTTCTGTAGTCTTTGGCCCTTCAGTACCAATAAGATGAAGAAAATGAAATAGAAATAGCTTATCAATAATATCAACACAATTATCTAATACAATAGGTCAAGTGGGTCAATTAATAGAAATATTTGATGCTGTATATACTGCATTATAATTCACGTCTACAAAACATAGCCATGAATGGAATGCAATTTCAATATTTCTCTCCATGATATTTCTCTAAATTCATTTCCATATCTGAAGGTCAAAATTTTCACATTTCTTACTAGTTCATCATATTTAGTTGTACTCATGCCAATATGGTCTAATGTTATGATGAGATTAGGGAGAAGAAAGGAATACTAACTCTATTATCAGTTGGAGGAATAGAATGATACAATATAAACAATGAAAATGAATGAATAAAATTGATGACACAATGCTAATATTTTATATAGTAAATAGAGTTTACCTGTGTAGAAAGATAAGTAAATTTACAATCTTCAATGGATTCGCAAAGATGAGACAAGCCACTCGGTTTTTCCTTTGAGATATATCATATGAGAACAAGAATAGAGACCACAATAACTTTCTTATTGTTATTTTTTCAAAATTTAAGCTAGCATTATGTTAGGATCTTTTCACTGAGAGAATAACAAGCAAGCAATAACATAAGCACATCACATGAGACAAGAGACACAAAGAGTTTTGATCGGGGAAACCATAAATGGAGAAAACCCCGCAACTTCCTCTAAGATAGTATCACCACAAGATGTGAAACCCAAAACAGTAAGATGACCTCCCAACACAGCAATAGCCTTCTATCTTCTGTCAAGCCAAAGTATTTCCTTCTCAAATAGTGCGCCACACTTGAGAGAGCAAGTGATGTATGTCACAAGTGATAAATAGAGAGACTCTCACTTTCTATTTATATTCATCCGTTCACTTGAATTGCCTTTTCACATGTAGGCTCAACCTAATAATTACTACTCGAGCCTACACCTTAATTAGTGTATAATAACTCAAGTGCCCCTAAACTGTGGGGACTTACCTAATGACTTGATATGACTTATTTACATTATCAATCCTCCTGATCGAAACATCGGGGCATGACCACATGACTCAAATACATAATAGAGACATCCTGGAATAAACATCGGGTTACAATATATAAGATACATAGAAGAATACATTCTGAAGTTACATATACATCAACACTCCCTCTTAACTAGGAAGGTATTCTTTCGACACAATTTTCAGCATTGGTCTTCTTCTCTATATCAACTGGATCATCTCGTCTTTAAGTCATCTTCATATTCAAGTCATCTTCGTCTTCAAGTCATCTGGATCCGGATCATCACTCGATCTGGATCACTACTATTGGATTTGGATCATCACTCGATCTGGATCTCTCGGAGTCATCATAACTGGATCTGGATCATAGCTCGATCTGGATCTCCACTGGTGATCATCATGTGTGTACTATCTCGTCATAGGAAGTTCTACAGAGCCATCCCTTTTTCATGCTGGTTGTAGGCCTACTCTCGTGTAGGTCTTCGCCCAGCACTTACATCTGACCTGCTCGTCAGAAAGGCACACCCAGCACTCACATCTGATCATGTAGTAAAATACAATCCTATCAAAAAGGCCCAGCACTCACATTCACCAGCATGATAGGACATCACATCACTAACATCTGTGGAATGGCTCTACACTTATATCTGACCTACTCGTCAGAATGTCACATTCACCCAGGCCGGAACACATCCTACCACAATGATGAATGACTTTCACCCAGGCCAGAGCCCCTCCTACCACAATGATGAAAGATTTTCACATTCACCCAGGCTGGAACACATCCTACCACAATGATGAACGACTCTCACCCAGGCCGGAGCCCCTCCTACCACAATGATGAGAGATTTGTGCACTCACATCTGACCTGGTAGGAACTGAATCCTACACCCTCGTCAAAATGGCCCCCAGTCCCTGACTGAGCTACTTGGTAACGGACCAGGAGCCTCCACTCTCCTGGAGAGTGGCAGTTGCCCTTACATTTGTCCTACTCGACAGAATGGCTAGCACTCACATCTGTCATGGGAGGAACTTAATCATTTAGCCATGACCATAATGACTCAGCCCTTACATCTGACCTGCTCGTCAGAATGGATCGCTCAGTCCCTGACTGAGTGTTCCTGGTAACTAACCAGGTGCCTCCATTCCCAGAATGGTAGTCAGCACTCATATCTGACCTGGAAGGAACCAAATCCTCTCACCATAACAGAATGGCTCAGCCCTTACATCTGACCTCCTCGTCAGAATGGATTTAAATCTATAGCACTCATATCTGACATGGAAGGAACTGAATCCTCTCACCATGACAGAATGGCTCAGCCCTTACATCTGACCTGCTTGTCAAAATGGCTTTGGGACTCATCACTTTCCCTTGGAGGGAAGCTCGATCTGGAGAACACCAAGTGTCTCTCTGAAGTACTCAAACTTCAGCCTAGCCAATGGCTTCATCAATACATCAGCTATCTGTTCCTCCGTCACAACATACTGGAGCTTCACTGCTCCTCTCTGCACCATATCCCTGATATAGTGATAGTTGATCTCGATATGCTTCGACTTGTCATGGAACACTGGATTCTCTCACAACTTCACGCAACTCTGGTTGTCACAATGTATACAAGTAGCATCTAACTAGAGATCAAATATATCAGACAGTAGCTTCCGCAGCCATACTACCTCACAACTAGCTGAACAAGCTGTGACATACTCTGCTTTAGCTGTACTCAGTGCCACACATGATTGCTTCCTGCTAAACCAAGAGATCACACCTGATCCCATACTGAAGCAACATCTTGAAGTATTCTTCCTGTCGACGACACTGCCTACCCAATCTGAATCAACATAACCTTCCAGGTAAATCTCCTGATTCACATCATACTTGAGCCCATAATCAATTGTACCCTTCAGGTACCTCAAAATATGCTTTGCAGCTGTCAAGTGAACACTTCTTGGATCTGTTAGGTACTGGCTCAAGGTGTTCACAACAAAGCAAATATCTGGTCTCGTGTTCATCAGGTACATCAATGACCCAATCATCTGACGATACATCGTAGCATCAACCGACTCTGATGAAGCATCACTCAATAGCTTCAGGTTCAATGCCATGGGTGTAGCCATAGCCTTGCAGTCCATCATCCTGAACCTCTTCAGGATCTCTACTGCATACTTCCCTTGTCCAAGGAAGATCCGAGTCTGTACTCTTCCACACCTCCATACCTAGAAAAATAGTGCATCGACATATAACAAGAGCATCACTGGTCTTCCACCTTCAACCTTGGATCAAAGGTTGAAATCCACTTTACTCTCAGTAAATCCCAGAATCATCAGTAATCTACCCATCCTATCGTACCATGTCAAACATCGGTATCTTCTGCAATCACTCCCTCTGAAGCGGAGCATCATACTCCCTCTGTCTTCCATACTCTATGCACTAAAACATTCTGTACTGGAGTGACAAGTACTATCCATCTAGGATCACTAGATACTAAGATCCTCTATCTTGAACATCTTCAAAAGTTCATCTTGCACCCATCTGTGAGCTTGTCATCCTCTATCAACCTTGTAGCAAAGTTTAATATATTCATCAAGCTCATCATGTATGTGTTATCCCATGGGTGTCTTCTGAACTCGTACAAGGCCTTCTTTCATTTGTACACATGATTATGCATGTCATGTGACTTCACTTCTATTAGTTGTAAATATTTATTTGTAGACTATGCCTTCTCTTCATGAGAAGCCTCATGCTACGAATCTTGCTTTGTATCCCACGATCTTTCCATCTACTGCATGATGGAACTATGAACGTCTCTTCAGGTCTCGATACTACGTCCAGACATCATTCTTCTTGAACTGATCTTCCCTTTCTTCTTGGTGGCTAGAAGGTTCTGCATCAATGATGTCACTACACTCGTCATATTATTCTTTGTATTTGAACTGTCG
>LPNX010366760.1:36983-72182 GCA_001517045.1 Pseudotsuga menziesii | reverse complement strand
TGATTATAATCTTGTATGTTATAGCATGAAATTTGGTTATGAATGTGGTTCTAATGATATATGTCACATATCAATGTTTAATGTGGAGACATTCAAAGGATACAAATGTGTCATGTCAACCATATGTCCGTTCCTGTAATTAATGGAGGATTTATTATGGCATAAGGTGGTATACACGTATCCCTTTCCATTCAGAATTTCATTTGGCAGTTGTAAAGACTAGGCATTCCTTAGCATGTGGCTCTATGTTTTGTTCTGGGAATCTGTTGGCCCAGGATCAAACCTCCGGAAGTGGATAACACTATTTCCAGTTCTGTACACCGTAAATTGACTCCAGTTTGCAGAGAGATGTGTTCTATGGTCGAGTTGGTGCCAAATCTCACGAGAACAATGTGCAGAAGGTTCGAAGAGCTTGTACAGGATATCTAAATTGAGGAATGTTGGTTCGTATACAGGGTGTTTCATTGCAGCACTAAGGGTTTACATTGAATACTTATGAAACCAGGTTTGCAGGGTGATTTTGAATATTATACATGGTATATACTTCCAGCCTGAGATTTCTATATTTCCAGTCCGACGTTTTCCAGTCTGAGGGTTTTTATCTTTCCAGTCTGAAGTTTTTCCAGTCTGAGGTTTTATTTCCAGTTTGAAGTCTTTATTCCAGTACTCTGTTTCACATATTGGTTGTTTGCAAGTGAGGGTTTTGACAGATTGTTTACAGGCTTGGAGGAACTGTAAAAAGTCCTTACAGTATTTGCAATGTAGGGTTTTGTTTACAAAACCCTTTACATTATTCTGTCTATATTATATGAAAGATTAAACTCTGTTAATCTTGCAAGTCACAAACTGTTTCAAGCTAGGGTTACAGGATGGCAAATGAAATTGAAGAAGAGGAGCCCGAAATAAATGAAAAGAAGAGAACGAGTGGATTTATATGCAGATTGGAACCTGTTGACACCAAATGGATTAGGCAATTTCCTAGGTCAGCGAAATTGATCCAGAAGTCTGGTTGGCTCAAGTTTTGTAATAGGTTACAGGGTTACCACTCTCAATTAACCATGGCATTTATTGAGAACTATGATGAGGGTAGAGTGCAATTCAAAACCCTGACTGTCAGAATCAATGAAAATTTTATTTCTGAATCCATTAAGGTACCAGCAGAGGGAGAAAGATGGTTTAAACAGAAAGAAACCAAGGAGGATTTCAGTGAATTCCTAATTCCGGGAGATGACAAATTGGACTGGAAGAATGGAGTACATGTTAACAGGGTTAAGCCAGCTTGGAGAGTGCCCCTAGAAGTGGTTCACAGTTACATCACCTGCGACGGAAGGTATGACTGGGTACTCAAATGTCATCTAATGCTTTTGTTACATATTCATGGGGTTATAAAGATAAATTTTCCTTTCTACCTGTTTAAAAGTCTTGAAAAGATGATCTTTAAAGTACAGAAGCATCCATCACACACAGTGAGGTCAATCTATCATCAGGGCTTGATTAAACTGCTGGTGTTAACACAGTTGAAGAAAGAAGGAAGGTTATGGAATGCCTTCTTAACAGATGTTGGTTTTAATGAAAATCCAAAGGAGAAGGGAAAAATAATGATTAATGAAGCTTATCAAACAAACTCTGCAGAAATCGACCATCAGGAAAATGATAAAGAAGTACAAGTGATTAAGGAACCTGTAAACCCTGAAACACCTTGTATTCAGGATGATTCTGAAAGATTATGTGATATTGTTAAAGGTATTGCATCCAAAAAAGTCTGTAAACAATTATTTCAGACAGATAAACCCAGGACCAGACTCAGGAAAAAGCTACAAAAAAATGAAGAAGAAACAAAGCAGAAAAAAGAAGTGATGATTATAGAAGATGAATTTAGTGAAGATACAGTAAATACAATAGAAGATAAACAGTCTGAGAATGTGGAAGAATTTATTGATTTACAGGGATTAGAAGGTGTAATACCTGACAGGTTCTGTACAGGAGAACAAGATAAATCCGAGGATGCTTCAAAACTACAAAGTATGTATGAGGGAAAAGAAGATATAAAAGAAGATGAAAAAAACATAAACACAGAGCTTAACCAATGTCAGAGGTCTCTCCAGGTTTACAGAGATCAAACTAAGTACCTACAGGAAATTAATGAAAAATTGTTAGTAGCAAACAAAAGACTGAGAGAAGACATGGAGGAGAAAGAAGCAGCATTCCAGAAGCTCCTGATGGTGTCACGAAACATCTTAAATGAAAAGAAGGCTATGCAACAGAAGCTGGATCAATTAAAGGCTCAGGTTAAAGAAAATGATAAAGATAAGGAGTTTGCAAGACTAAAGAAGCGCTCTCAGGTTCTGAATGATTTAGCCACCTTGGCAGAAGCATCTAGAAGTTTGTATCATTTAATGTTGTTTTGTTTTATTTTGTCATAAAGAGACAGCTGTTGGACATGTGTATTAATCATTTTTGAGGGGGATTTGATATCCCACTTTTGTAGGGATCGATCCATCTTTTTAGGATTGATAGTTACTGTTAGATAAGATATATTTTTGTATAAAGGCAGATAGAAAATCTGTAGAAAGGGGGTTGGTTGCTTGGTAGTTTTGGGACTATGCTGGATGTGTACTGAACCAGATTTCACTTAGCATAAGCTCTTTACAGCTTCACAGGTTCTATTTATGAAAGTGATATAATGATGTTTTGCCATTGTATTTTATGAATTGTTCTCTTTGATGATTCTTTTGCTTCTGTGGTCATTAATAATCCATGTTGTAATTCTCATTGAAGATAACAGTTATCTTTTATTTGATAAACAATAGTAGTTACACTTTATATTGCAGTATCATAGAATCCTTTGCATGAAGTATTGTTTTGCATGTTATGCTATTTAAAAAAAACTCATATATGCCATCTCAGCCATTATTGTCTCACCAACCTGTTGAACACTTTGATATTTTCTGTGAATAATTGTATTTAATAGTCTGTGACATATACCAGCTGTATATACATAAATTGTATTGTGATTTTATTCCTGAAAACTGTACAAACCTATGATACCAGCCTTAGGCTTTGTTTTAGTCTGTATTTTGATTTGATTTTATTTTGATTTACTCTTTATCAGACCTAAGATTTCCTTAAGCTTGGATCCCCTGTAGTCTAGGTCCAACTTTAGGGATAACACCTAGCACAAGCAATACTTCTTTCATTGTTAGAGACTTACCAGAGTCTAGCTTGTATGAATATTCCCCACTACCTTTTATTGGATATTGGTAGTCATCTCCTAGTTTCACCTTGTGAGGTGATTCATGTTCTCATAGTCTTACAAAGGATTCCTTGAATCCCATCATATGTTTGGAAGCCCCACTGTCTATAAGACAATCATCACTACCATGAGTAATGTTACCTGTGAGAGATGATATTAGAACATATTCACCCTCGCTTTAAGAATATTCACTTTCATATTTGGATCTCTTTCTAGATGGTTCATCATCCTCTGTAGCATGAGCATGATGTCTTCTTTGGCCTCGTCTCCCTCCGAAACTGGAACCTCTATACTCATGTAGGTGTCCAATCCAAAGGGATAAAATACTTCTATGCTTGGAAGTTTTCAACTTCACCAAGCTTATCATCAAGCTATTGTGATAGATCACTTTGAAATGAGAACCTCAAATGGAAATAGCAAAGGATTAGATCTTACTGATTTGAGGTGTCCGTCCTTGTCACGGAGTTCGCTGATCTAGGGTTTGTCACAGAAACCCTAATTTTCAAAACTTGGAATATTTCAGATATGATTGGACAAGCACATAGATCTCTTCAAATGGAGCTGTCCAATGTACTCCTTTTCTGAAAACAGTGGAGGGAAGCTCCCGGAACAGGAAGCCCTAATTTTCTGATTTCTTCTGCAAAAATGCCTGTTATTGTTTCTGTGATATCTCCGAAATTACGGATCCTATGTGTCTGAAATTTTTCATTCATTTAACCTCGCCTGTCCTTGATCCAACACCATAGGTTTAATTAGAATTGGTTTCACCATTTTGGATTTATGATCCTTTTCCCAAGGTGACCTGTTACAGGACTGTTCAGAACAACGAAGTTGTACGGCATGCCACGTGTCACTGGTTCATCTTCTGAGTCTGATATTTGGACCACAGAAATTAAATTCCTTTAAATTTCTATATCATCTTTAGGAATTCCATTTGGACCTCTGTATCCCAAGATATTGCAGATCTCCCCAGATGTCCTGTTTAGGGATGAATTCTGGAAGAGGCTGGAACCCTAACTTGGAGATATCATATCTCCCAGAATATAGAGAATCTGAGGCTGATTTTTGGACACAGTTTTCATCAGGATTCTATTGCCGACCCCTGCAATTTTCATCTTCTGATACTTCTCCAATCTAGGAATATAGCGACTGTACCAAAACTTAGCAGTTTACTATTTAGGGTTTCTCCTAGCTCAGGGTCAAACTAGGGTTTGAATTTTTTTTGAGTTTCACCCTACCAAATTTCTTGATCAAGGTCTCTAAACTTTGGTTTTTATGAGGAGAACAATCCTATGCTAGTCTCACTCAAAAAATCCTCTTCTGTAGAAAGCCCTAATTTCCACATCGAAACTAAAAATGCTTGAAATTGAATTCCGCAACGACAGAAAGATGCACCCTTCAATGCAGAGTCATCATAGCATACTTTTGCTTAAAATATGTGGACGAAGATCCAAAAAATAGGAATCCCTAGTTCCTGTAGCTGCACAATGTCTTCTTCTCAGGTTAGCTCTGATACCATGTTAGTTTTTCAACATTTAAGCTAGCATTATGTTAGGATCTTTTCACTGAGAGAATAACAAGCACAACAATAACATAAGCACATCACATGAGACAAGAGACACAAAGAGTTTTGATCGGGGAAACCATAAATGGATAAAACCCCACAACTTCCTCTAAGATAGTATCACCACAAGATGTGAAACCCAAAACAGTAAGATAACCTCCCAACACAGCAATAGCCTTCTGTCTTCTGTCAAGCCAAAGTATTTCCTTCTCCAATAGTGCACCACACTTGAGAGAGTAAGTGATGTATGTCACAATGGATAAATAGAGAGACTCTCACTCTCTATTTATATTCATCCGTTCACTTGAATTGCCTTTTCACATGTAGGCTCAACCTAATAATTACTACTCGAGCCTACCCCTTAATTAGTGTATAATAACTCAAGTGCCCCTAAATTGTGGGGACTTACCTAATGACTTGATATGACTTATTTACATTATTAATCCTCCCGATCGAAACATCGGGGCATGACCACATGACTCAAATACATAATAGAGACATCCCAGAATAAACATCAGGTTACAATATATAAGATACATAGAAGAATACATTCTGAAGTTACATATACATCAACACTTATATACAAATACCCATTCTTCTATAAGTGTATATTACTTAAAAAGTTCATTCTGGAAAATCATTAGACAAACAACATAGTTATCAACTCTCCTCCAAACGAAACAGAGCAAAAATGATGCATTTAAATATAATAACAAAAAATCTGCCAATTACTCAGTGTTCGATACTTCTGTGGTAAATTTCAACACATAGATAGAATCACTTCCACAACCACAATATTGAACTCATATGATATATATGACATAAAATTTGTGATTTGCTTCATTAAAGGATCCACACTCAACTCATTCCCTCTTTTTAACAATGTAGTAATAGCCAGAGTGGATATGCTCCAGTTTTGATCTGAAATTAGGATCTACATTAGATTACTATCATTTACCTACTATTCAAACTTAGGTGCATTGAAAAGGAGATACATCCAACCTCATGGTATAACAGATGAAAACGAATTGAGCTAACTATGAACAAACCGATCGCCTGGTTAAACTGTCACAAGTTTGCTAATTGCTTGCATTATTCAAAAAACACTTGCTTTAGCAGTTCTACCACTAGAATAACATATATATGAAGCCCACTCAAACAAAATTTAAACATTTAGAACACAGGTATTGGGCAACAAATGAATTCTTAATTCTCATACATCGAATAAGATGTACAGAAATAACATGAACAACATGAAGCATGAAGAATCATGTATAGTCAAGAAGGTGCACTCAATTACTCTTTACAGTTTGATGTGGCATCCAAACCATTTCGCATAGTAGGAAGTGACCTCTTTTGTACAAATTTCTGCAACATACAACAACAAAATCCTTCTACAAATTTCACATAAATATTGGCGCAATTGTTACCAATTTATAGGCACAAAACATAGTATTACTAGGAAGCCTCAACTTGGTAGCAAAAACAAAAGGTATGGATAAACTAAAATTTATTTGTACTAATCAAACTAAACTTAGTTTAATGGATCCGATAGTTGTTGTTGAGTTAAGAAAAATACATAGAAAACATTTGTTGTTTCAAATGGATCAAAATGTCAAATCAATTACGGTTGTTTAATGAAGAAAAAAACATAAAAAAACATTTAGAAAACACACATTAAGTAATATTCCATTTAATTATTGAACTAGCAAAAGAATGTATATGAAAGCTCTTACATGGGCATGGGCACCAAAATTTGAACAAAAAAATATAGAAGATCCATCTAGTTTACGGTCCAATCGTACAAGTTCCCATTTTTAAGATATTTTACAAAAGTTCTAGAACCCTCACGAACCCTCAATAACCATGCTTCAAGAAAGCAAAAATAAATATTTGATGACCAATAACTTCACATTATGTTATCCCAACCATTTTCCATCCAAACCATTCACTGCACTTGAAGCCAACGAGTATAAAATGAGCATGAAATTGATACAAACAAATCAATGATAATACAAACATAGTACTTTACAAATAAGTTATAAGATAGTAGTAGAAAAGATAAGATAAATTAGAATGTTTTGAAAACTTCGCACTTTTTAAATTTTTAATAAAATCCTCATAAATTATGTGGTCTCTTTCTTCTAATTTGTATGTCTCATTCTTGATATTGTATAATAGGTTTTCCATTGCTATAATAGATTCAAGTAGTATGAATAGATGATCTATCCATGGGGACTTTACTTAGTGAACCTCTCACATAGCACGTACGATCATGGGATATTAAAGAATACCCTTAATTTCTAGAGATATTGACCCAAACTATTTTTGTTGAAATTCCCTCCCAATACTTAAAACCTCCTATCCACCCCTTTTTATACCTCAATCCTTATAAACCACCCTACCCACCCCGATCTTAAACCCCTCATCCCCCCCAATACTTGCAATACATTGGTTCAATTTTTTATAATTATAAAACCCACAATATGAAGTAACGTGATAGGATATTGTTCAACAAGTGAAGACCCCATGGATCTATATAATCACACTTGTACATGTGTTTCCCTTTTATTCTATTGTACCAACACCATTGAATCTCAACATCTTCAGGCCTATCCAATAAATCAATGCCATTATGGTAATCAAACACCTTATTACCATCCTTCTTTCTTATTCCTTAAACTCTTCAATTGTACCAGGTCCCATAAGAAACACCGTGCTTTGTACTTTGAGATACAACTTTTCTTCTACCACATTCAATTGCATCTATTGACTCGCTCTAAAACAACACTACACAATCTAATCCAATTGCAACACCCTTTTTGGGGGCCCTCACATCTCACCTGAAGTATACTCCATTCCTGACTTTAGTCAATCTATATTTCGATAATGTCAGATTTCCATTCAATTGACTAACGAAACAATATTTTTACATGTCCTTGCGATTGAGGCCCACTACACTTTTGGTAGTTATGTTTACATTTTCATCAATCAAATATAAAATTCCATCCAATTTGTGCCTCAACTCACTTTCTATTGCTTGCAATTCACTATCATTCAGTACCATAAAAGACGAAGATTGGATTATGGATGTGGAATGAACCGATGGATAATTATCAACCACTTCATCCACAACTTCAAATGTTGGATAATTGCGATCCTCTATCCATGGTTTAAATAACCAAGAGTCTTCTGTGTGTTTTTCTGGTTGCATTCCAAGGCCTAGTAAAATTCCCTATGCATCCTCCAATCTTATTTTGAGAGCTTCTATAATTTTATTATCTATGTATATTGAATCATATTGAAACAATAAACCACCTTCCTCTATTATTTGTTGAAGCAATTTATTCCAAATACTCATTTGTTTCTTGTGATATTTATTGAAACAAAGCCCTTGGGGATTCAATTCTTCTTCAACAAATCTATCAATGGTTCCAATAGCATGAAGTAAGTCAGTGCAATCATATTCCCTCTCTACTCAAACCATGCCACCGACTTTGCTAAATAAGTTCTCACATACATATGACCCAGTTAGGTGCAATGCACATTTCAAGTTAGAGTATTGATCACAAAATAATGTCATCAACAAAAATGAAAAGTGTCAAGAAATTTCACATATTGATATGCCTCTCTGCGAATGAAGTTAATGCTGACATTAGTATTTTCTTGTTCTCTGAACCAACATATCCATAATGTGAAGAAATGATCGAATCTTGAATAATTTCACACTCTTTCCCAAAAAGTCAAACTAGTAGACAAAAAAAATCAATGTAGTTAGCAACGATTGCTAGATAGGTATTTGTACCTGATTTCCTCTTTGTCCTACCACTTGTACTTCTCATTTCTTTCAAACACGTTTAGACATGCCTTGAATTAATGTGTTGTGCTGAACCCCAATTTTGGTGATCGATCCTCTCTATATCCTCAATCTTAAGCTTGTGGGAATCCACTTTAAAAGTGTTATAAACCATTCTTATATGGTTAAAACTAATTAAGTCTTCTCCAACAATAAAATGTCGTCAACCACTAAACAAGTTATTCACTATATTTTTTCCATTATGGATGTAATCCTAGTCATGAAGTCCTATTATTTTAAAACCATCATAGAACCCAGTTAGCCTCCACCCTTCCCAGGGAATTTGATATCTCATGCCTGTGGTTGAGTAATAATCCTTCAACATAAGCAATATTCTCCTACTATACCCATCTGATGAATGGCCAACAATACATCCTAAGAAATGTTCCACATGTTTCTTCCATAGGTCTTATATTTTTTCCCATTATCGATGGACAAAATTTGCATCAAACTTGTTGCATGTCGGATGAACAGCCACAACCGAATGAGAAATACTCTCATGTAAAGTGTTTTCAATAATAACACGTGCATAATGGCCAATCACACAATTTTTGAAGGAATATATAATAATCTCATAGCCTGCAACACCCTCACCAACTGTCACCAAGAAATGTGATTGTCACTTATGTTCGTTTTTACCAAAAAAACCACCAATTTGTCACTTTCTGCTCCCCACCTGACATATTTTTTCACAACAGTTTCATTGTTGGCAAGGAATACAAGAATGGGGCCCTCTATACCATGTTTAGCTTTATAGGATGCATAAATTTTTTCGATTTCCTAGAAAATATACTCCTTCTCCCATGGGATATATGTCAATGATTTTCTAACTTGCCTTAAAGTTGTAGATATCGAAGGGCGATTCATATTCAAGCTAATAAAGCTATGTAATCTAGGACATGTACATAACTTAATCATCTCATAAATGGATTTAGTGGATGCACTATACCTTCTCTTTGAGTTTGAACAAAATAGGATCTGAAATATATCTTGAACAAATTCCCAAACAACATCTTTACCTTGTAGTTTTCCTTTCTTATGAGCATCACAAACATCCTTGCAAAACCTGAACACATCCTTCCTTCCTGCAAATTCAAACAACTCTTCTCTTAAAGGCCTAGTTCTAATAGACAGTGTAGAAACCTTTTTCCTCTCCCACCAAATAGATCATTTGTGTCTCTTGCAACAATTTTGAGTTCATTTTGAGTCAAATGGTCCAATATTCTCCCTTTCCCTGTATCTCTCCCATGTATTTTGATGTTTCTCCTTTACTCATGATATAAATACATCTGAAAGTGATCACAATTAGGTATCAACATACAAAAAGTGCATGTCAATGAATCAAAAGGGATTCATGTTTCAAAAACCCTCTTGGAATGAATATGTCTCTATGTACCGTTAATACGACATTCAATACCATAATAACATAGTGTTCTCCTAGTATGTTTCTCTATGGCCCACAATTTTGCACCACATCGGTAATCCATTAGAACCTTTGTTTCCAATATCTCCCCTCTTTTATCAAGAGAAGGATCCCAATACCCCCAACATAGTAATATCGGGGGAGGCAATTGTCCAAGAATAATATGAAAAAACACTTTGGAAAATGATCTACTAACTGCTATTAACAATTAATAACAAATAAAGTAATGTGAAAATTCAAATTCAAATTAAATTCAATCTTGGGTAATTAACACACCTGAACTAGAAGCTTGTGAACTTGTAGAAACCCCATGCAATAGTGATGGGATCAAGAACTTAGTCAAAATTTGTTGGGACTTATCATTGGTAGGCTTCTTTTGTCTCCCAACTGTTCCACTCCTCAACACAATTGTATCATGGAAAGCCTCATATGTAATATGTCAAACTTCAATTCATGCAGTAGGCTTTCCCAGGTCTTCCCTCAAAGCAAGGTGTGTTTCTTTGATTTCATGTGTTCATTTATAGAAATTACAATATTACCACTTGTTGGCACCAAAGAGAACCATATATTGCATTATGTAACTTCTACTCTTACTTTTTTCTTGTCCTCATAGTTTGCAAGTGTTGCTTCCACCACCTTGAATAAATTAGGCTCTTGTGTTTGGTTGAAATCATGTAGAAGTTTGATTGCTTGATCAATCTCAAGTTGATCTCTAGCCATTGTTGTCTATTTTTCTTTGTTACATGGAGGAATTTCATTAATTCCCAACATTGAAATGTGACGTTGATGGGACCGCGTTTTCATATGATTGTTTTTGAAATAATGAATTGTTCATTTTACCAAGGATACTTCCCACATTCCATAATCAATGCCACCAATTTCACAATGGATCTTTATATTAGGTTTTCCATTTTCTGAATATACCTCGAGTGTTATATTGTCCTTGAGAAACTCTTCCATTAAACTATTCACTTTATATTCTCAAAATGCTAATACATTAGGATCAACCACTACAACGTATTCAACTGAATCAGACACATGATCAAATATTAGTTGTTTATCCATAGGTACCTCCACATCCCCTTCAATGTTTTCAGATATTGGCATTCCTTTCATTACCTATGATTGCAATGTTTCAACAACTAAAGTGCCTACTTTCCTCTTAATGCCTACATTTTTTGTTGTAGGTTTCCTTTTTTGCTCTTGCTTTGTATTTAAAGGAATTCCAATTGGGCCAATAAAATAAAAAAGGTTATTCAATGATTTCATCGTCCACAATTTCACAATGGATATCAACATATGTACAACATTTTCGACACTAGACTATGCCAAGGGCACAATTCTCTTCACCAATGAAAATTGTGAAGTCCATAACATCACTTCGATCCATCTGCATTTTCATCCATCTGTACATTTTAGTTGGTAAAGAAATGAATAAAATTATAACAAATTTTTCAAAAATTTGGATATAATATGGCTACGAAATGAGGTGAGTGCATCCATAAATAAACGAAAAAAAAGATTCAAATTTACACATGCATATTAGTTCATTAATAAAACAAAGAGATAGAAATAAAGGTATGCACTTTCAATTCAAATCTCTAAGAAAGATGAATAAATATTACTAGCAGGATGAAACACCTTGAAACAAAATGTATTTTCAGTGTCTTATTCAAACAGGTGTCCCCAAACTGAAGAGTCGGCTTCAACGTATGTGCAGAAGATCAAAAGTTGATCAAAGAAAGGGATGAAAAAAATTAGAAGCTCTGTCTAAACCAAATATTTTACTCCATCTAATTAAAAAATATCCAACTGACTACACAACACATCATCCACAAATCAAAGATACATATTTTTTGTTTTCATTTGCTTCCAAAAAAAAAAAAAAATTCATAGAAGTAGATAAAAAATACTATGGACTAGACTATGGATAGTTTTGATCCATGTGGGGTTTCCTTGTACGTTACTTATATGGACTTATGTCCTTATTTTTGTGCCTTAAAAATAATGGAAAAATAAACAAAGAAAAAAGATGCAAAGTGAAAAAGGAACTACATGTCTTGATATTTTGAAGTCTCAAGAAGCATTCATTAAAGTGGAGAAGTCAAAAATGCTAGTATTCACTTCCAAGTTTCCAATAATCTGGTTTCAGTGAAAAGAAATGTTTGTGATTCAAAGCAACCTAAGATCAGACTAAGTACACTAAGAAATGATTATGAGGAAACATTTACTCACCTAATGTACAAATTCTTATCTACTTGTGTACTAGGATTAATTGACAAATCTAAAGGAGAGCCTTGAAAACACCCTTATGGACTAATTAAAGGAGAACCTTGAGGCGTGTATTTCAACGACATAATTGGATTTGATGTATGGTCATTTTAGAGAAGAGATATTCATCCTATTGATATTTATGGAACATAATTAACGAACTGTATGAAGCATTGATTTGGGGTAGAGTTATTTGCAAATTTGGAGTATTTTGGAAATGTAAAAGGTGTTATTTCTCTTGCAAATTTTTTGGTTAAGGGGTGTTTTTAAAGGCATGATGATGCCATGGTGAAGTTGCATAAGGTTTGAACTAGTTATGGTGAAGTTGCATGAGTCTTGAAAAAAGTATAGTAACAATACATTAAGATTTAATCGAGATGTATATTAATTCTTTAGTGAAGTTATTAGAGACATGAAGAAGGTTGCATATATAAGAAACAACTGGTGAGATATCCTAGTCAATATTACAGATCACTGTGACAAGTGTATACCTTCCAAACATAAAGAATGATGTACTAAATCACTGTGAAGAAAAAAGGGGCTTTCATATCTTCATATAGATAACATCTTGATATTATATATCGATATACACTATAATTTTTAAGGCTAGTTGCTTTAGCAATCAGAATAGAAAATCATTGAATGACCTAAACTATAAACCACATGAGTATATTATAAATCAAGATAAACAAACTTTGAATGTAATACTAGATGGATATTTATGTTCTTTTTTCTTTGCATATGAAGAGTGGAAACAACTAATGATAAACAAGATTACCTTACCTTTCGTTGCAACAACATGGATAAATTTCAACTGGGATAGAGATTCATCCAAGTCTAATATCTACAAATATGAAAGCGATGAAATAACATCAATTTGCAATGATATACAGTATGGATGATGTTGACTTACAAGTATAGAATTATTAGATAAAATGATTGGATTCTTTCCAAAATGTAAAATGCATATGATAAGAATATTTTGACATTAGAATTCAATGACTATAGGACACATAATACAAACCCTTAAACCCTTACGCACACCCGAAAAATGAGCCAGGATCCTTTGCTATTCTCTATTATGAGGGGTTATCAACATGATTTTTTACTGTTGCTTTCACTCAATCAGTTTCCTATGTCTCTACGAGTGATGATCTTCCCACCCTTACCCCTGCCTTTGCTCTCGGTGGTTCTTTTGGGTAAAAATAAGATCACCTGCAATCGCTTCTGCAACTAGTGTAACGTCCTGGTTTTGACCCCATTGCATTAGATGTACATGATTTATATATTGTAAATTATCATGGTGCAGAGCTAAAAGGCCAAGGCCCCACCATTTATTGGTTATGCTATTTTTTGGATTTAATTTGTCACCGATGGTATATCGGGGCATGCGGCATATATTATGTTGGCCATCATGTAAATATGCATCTATAATTAATTAAATGAACCCGACCAACTACGATCGCGACAACTAAAATGCGAAAGGGGCATGATTTTCACAAGGATAAGGATGTGGGGGAATTTTTCAAACCTTGGTCAATGAGGGAAAATACCCATGTGTCACCTTTCCTTGTTTACCCAACCACCTCCATTGAAGAATGACTGCTGGTGGTTGAGGCAGTTAATTGTTTTGGGAGTGGGGTGACAAGACTATCAGTCCTTGCCTCCATGCACACTCCATCCACGTTTGACTTCACTATGGCAGGAAAAACCTTCACGCACTCTCCACTACACAGGCCTCACGATTGTCTGTTCACCCTCACGCATAGGATTTACCTGGTTTCACTCCCGCGGACACATTCTCCTCTCCACACCTGTGCCAAACACTCACACATGTCTAATTGTGTCCTCTCTGTAGGATGTTCATCCTCACGCAGGACCAGAATTTACCACACTCACGCACATGATTTTCCTAGTTTTACCCACATAGTTTTTCCTCTGCGGATCGGCGGATGGTTTGGCTGTATCCTTCCCTCACAGATTGATCTGTGGGTCCTGCGATGCTGTTTCACTCACGCATAGGCTGGGAGACTGTATTTTCTCCCCCGGCATGGTCTATGTATGTTTTCCTGGTGACTTCATTGCCCAAGGACGGGTTGATTTTTTTCCCCATGATTATGAGCCACGCTCACTGATACATTGCGGGACTGTTAATTTCCCAGGCCGTGAACTGTGTTGTTGTTACGTTTGGGGACTGATGTAGATGGTTTGGAGTTGTTTTTCTTTTGTTAAGTTGTAATAGCTAATTGGTTGCATATGTGCAATGGTTGATCTTTGGACTGTGTAAGGAGCAGGTATGGGGGCTTGTTTTTCTTGATAAACCTGGTGGTCGAAATCCACACAGACAGAGCTAGAGGGTTGGCTTTCTTCTCCACAATCCTTGAATAGCACTGGAAGGAAATGCAAGGCCTGAGGGACTGTGTAGCAGAGAAGGGACTGATTCCTTGTTTTGGGTGTGTGTGGATGTCCTAGAAGTCAGGCTAGTTCTGGTGTAGGTGTTCTTGGCTCTGTAATGAGCCCACCGACTTAGCATTTAGCCTTTCCCCAACTCCTGAATGGCCTGATAAACCTGACCATGTTGGCTTGGCTGTCATGATGATGGCCTGATAAACCAAACTGTGTGGGCTTGGCTATGTTTGTGTATCCTTGGCTACGTATAAGCCTGCTTGTTCCCTTATTCCTTGGAGAATCATGGCCAGCTTGGTGGTGGCAGCGCTGTTGAGAGATTAAGGAGAACGTTGGCCTATGGTTTGGTGGAACGTTGCAACGATGTAGCTGGTTGCGGAATGTGTTCTCCATAAGATAAGTGATCTTACCTATTTTACTTCTGCAACCATATTTTTTTGTTAATGAATGTGATGAACATGCTGAATGAATGCTTGCAATGCATGCATGTATGAATGTACGTTGAAATTTCGTTGTGTATGATAAACAATTGCATAAGTGCATGTTTTACTTCCATGCATTTTCTTTCAGCATTCTATTTCAGCAATTTGGTGAATGCACATGTTAATGGGGCTCTTAGCTGGATGGTTAACGCATCCTCTTCGCCGTTCAGAGGCATGGGGACGTGACAGTATGGTATCAGAGCCAATGTTGCAAGCATGGGCCTGAATGATCCTTGAGTGATGTAGTGACAGAGGTAGTGTTCCTTTCTGCCCAGTAGAATCAGACTAGAAAATTCAAAAAAAAATGGTCTAAGTGTTGGAGCAGTCAGAAGAGCGAGTGGGAAAGACTTCCGCCATTGCAGAAGAGCCAAGAGGAAGGACTTCCACCGTAGTGGAAGCATGCCCGATGGAATAGTTGGAAAGAAAATCAAAAAAAAATTCTAAGCAATTTGGCACTGATCGGAAGAAATAGTGGTTTGGCGTTCCACCGTTGCGGAAGCCAAATACACTAGCCGGCCAATGAGAAAGACCGTCGACACTGAAAGTTAAAAATTTCTATAAGTAAAGGGGCGGCCGTCGGAAAGAGATTGTCTTTGGTGAGCTGTCGTTGCAGAAGCCAAAGTCACAAGGCTACTGATGTGGAAGGACCGCCGACACCGAAGTTAAAATTTTTTGAAGGAAGGAAAGCAGCGGATGTCGGAAGAAGAAATAGTGTTTCCTGTGCCACCGTTGCGGAAGCAGAAAGCACTAACCTTCCGAAGAGAAAGGACTGCCGATGCCGATCAGAATCAATTCACCAATCAGAAGAGAGAGTGGTTCATGTGCCGCCGTTGCGGGAGCGGAAAGCAATAACCTTCTAAAGAGAAAGGACTGTCGATGCCAGTCAGAATCAATTCACCAATCGGAAGAGAAAGTGGTTCGTGTGCCACTGTTGCAGAAGAAAAAAGCACTAACCTTCCGATGAGAAAGACAGTCGACGCCACAAGAAAAGTTTAAAATTTTTCTAAGTTAACAGTCGTCGATCGGAAGAAGTTAGCATTGGTGTGCCGTCACTGCAGAAGGCAAAGGCACTAGCTTACTGATGAGAAAAGACCGCTGATACAGCAGAGGAATTAGTGATTTGGGCTGCTGAAACATTGGGTCACTAGTGGAAGTGAGAGCCGATTCTACAGAGGAAATTTTGATATTTTAAGTGGGATTTTCTAGCAGCTTTTGAGCTATTTTTCAGTGTATTTTCAGAGCTGAAAATGAAAAAGTGGCAGCGATCTTATGCTCCAGATTGCACGAAAACCAATGATTTACAAAAAAAAAGAAAGAGGGCACTGCCCTCGACCCGCCCTGTAGTGGCGCAGGGAATCCACAAGGGGGCAATCCCCCTTGACCCCCATCGTCCCCTTTAGATAGACGTTCTTGAGGAAGAAAATTCTATGTTTTGGGAAAAAGAATTATTTTATGGTTATTCCAAGAGAAGGCAAGTGATTATGATTTATATGTTATGCATCTAACATGTGTGTTACTAACATGTTTGCAGAATCATAGTCACCTTCAACAGTAGTATTCCAGGTAGTGCAGTTTGGTAAGTAAGTTGTGGTTCAGTTATGAGAACCCATGACGGATATGATGCTCAAGAGTATTATGAGCGACCAGAAGATGCCATGGGAGAAAATGTCCGTAATAGAAGTGATGACATAGAGTCTAATGAAAGAAGATTCCAAGAGACACCGTCAGATGTTGCAGCCACCATGAGAAGCTTGATTAAAGCCCAGAAAGAGCAACACTAGCTGAATGCTGCTATGTTGCAGAGTTTGATAGACTTGCAAAGAAAGATAGACTCTGGGCGAGGTACAGCAAGACCAGAAGGCAGTAAGAGCAGTACTAGGAGAAGGAGAAGGACTTCTAGTGGATCATTTGATTCTGAAGAATCCAACGAGGATTCAATATCTTCTTCTTGTAAAAGAAAAAGAAAGAGAAACCATAGGGATCGCTCTCGGGATGAATTTAAGAAAGCTAAAACTCCTACGTTTGATGGTGAGGTAAATACTAGACAGGAGGCTGAAGCTTGGCTTCTTGGGATAAAGAAGTACTTTCAAGTGCATGATTATTCAGGAAACATGAAGGCAAGAGTTTCCATATTCAATCTAAATGGGAGAGCATCCATTTGGTGGGAACACTTCAAGCAAGTAAAGAGGATCGGTGAAAGGAAATTGAAGTGGAAACAGTTCAAGAAGTATTTCAAGCAGAAATACCTCTCTGACAGGTATTATGATGACAATATTAAGGAGTTCCATGAGCTAAGATTGGGGCAGCAGACCATGGAAGAGTATGCTAATAAGTTTTTGGAGTTGTTGAGGTATGTTTGGTACATCAGAGATGAAAAAGTGAAGGTCTAGCATTTTCTGAGTGGATTACCTCAGTCTTACAAAGATAGAATTGAGTTTTATGAACCTAGAACTCTTGAAGAAGCAATAAGAAAAGATAAGTATTGATATGAGCAAAGCAAAGGTAAACTGGATTACCATAAGGCATGGAAGGACAAGAAGAATGAGAAGTTTGACCAAAGAAAGAAAGGTTCCAAACCTTCTAACTTTAGGAATCAGCAGAAGCAGCCATCTCAAGCTGCGAGTAAGACAGCTGGAGTGACAGGAGAAAATCCTAAGGATCCACAACAGAATAGGGGACCACTTCATTGTTGGAAATGTGGAGGACCCCACATGCGTAGGAATTGTCCACTCAAGAATGAGAATGCAAGGCCAGCTTATAATGTTCAAGAAGCAGAAACAGTGGGTCAAGTAGTAAGGGCAATTCCTAGGATTTATGCAGCACTGGAGGACCGTCAAGAAAATCACCAGTCAACCATAGTTGAAGTAGCAGGTAAGATTGTTGAGCAATCTGTTTCTATTTTGATTAACCCTAGTTCTACGCACAGTTACATTACCCCTAGAGTAGTGGAGATCTGTGCCTTTAAGAAAGTAAAACACAGGAAGTCTTGGTTAGTTCAGCTAGCCACTGGAACTAAGAGAAAGGTCCGTGAAGTGGTAGAGAAGTGTCCATTGGTCATGAATGGATTAGTCACTTGTGTAGATCTGAATGTTCTACCACTTGGTTCCTATGATGTTCTCATTGGAATGGATTGGTTAGAAGCTCACAGGGTGAAGCTTGATTGCTACAATAAGACTTTTCAGTGCATGAATGAAGAAGGGAACCTAGTAGTTGTGAAAGGTATTCCAAAGCTCATTTCAGTGAGGCAGGTTCCAGAAATTTAGTTAAAGAAGTTCTGTAGGGAGGGTTACTAGTTGTATGCAGCTAAGATTTTGGAGGAAACGAAGGAGGAAACTCCGAGGTTGGAGGACTATCAAGTGTTACAAGGATTCAGGGATGTGTTTCCTGATGAGATTCTAGGTATTTCTCCAAGGCGGGACATTGATTTCACAATTGAACTTGTGCCAGGAGTAGCACCAGTGTCCAAGGCACCCTATAGGATGAGTTCATTGGAGATTCTAGAGTTGAAGATGCAACTACAAGAGTTGTTGGAAAAGAAGTATATCTGATCGAGTGTGTCTCCTTGGGGAGTACCAGTTCTGTTTGTAAAGAAGAAAGATGGTACACTCAGGTTGTGTATTCATTACATACAACTGAACAATGTTACTGTGAAGAATAAGTATCCTTTGCCTAGGATTGATGACCTATTTGATCAAATGAGAGGAGCAAAGGTATTTTCCAAGATTGACTTGAGGTCTGGTTACCATCAGGTGAGAATCAAGGATGAAGACATTCATAAGACAGCCTTTAGGACAAGGTATGGACATTATGAGTTTGTAGTGGTACCATTTGGTATCACAAATGCACCAGCTACATTTATGTGCCTTATAAATAGTGTCTTCAGCAGGTATTTGGACAAGTTTGTTCTTGTTTTCCTAGATGGCATTCTTGTTTATTCTAAGAATGAGGAAGAACATGATGAGCATTTGAGATTGGCATTGCAATTGCTCAAGGAGCACCAGTTGTATGCAAAACTGAGCAAGTGTGACTTCTATAGAGATAGAATTCAGTATTTGGGTCACATTATCTTAGAAGAGGGTATATCTGTGGACCCTGAAAATATTGAAGTCATTATGAATTGGCCTACTCCAAGAAATGTGACAGATGTGAGATCTTTTATGGGACTTGCAGGATACTACAAGAGATTCATTGAGGGATTCTCCAAAGTTGCACATGCTATCACTTCTTTGCAAAAGAAGGGGATGAAGTTCAAATGGACATCGGGGTGTGAAGAAAGCTTCCAGTGGTTGAAGAACCTTCTCACCAGTGCACCAGTATTGAAGGTTACAGATCTAGAGAAAGATTTTGTGGTATGTACCGATGCATGCGGACAATGGATTGGAGGAGTCCTTATGCAAGACAATCACATGATATGTTATGAGTTGAGAAAGCTGAAGGAACATGAGATGAACTATGCCACTCATGATCTAGAGCTTGCAGCCATAGTACATGCTCTCAAGATGTGGAGACATTACTTGATGGGTAGAAGATTTGATCTCAGAACAGATCATTGTGGACTGAAGCATTTGTTTGATCAGCCTACTCTAAATGCTAGGCAAGCAAGATGGTTGGAATTTTTATGTGAGTTTGATTTTGAAATCAAGCACATAAAGGGAAAGGAAAATAAGGTAGCTAATGCACTCAGTAGGAAAGTGCAGGAAATGCATGTGGCATCTCTTAGTATCTGCCAATTAGATTTGAGGCAACAGATTGTTAGTCATGCTGCTAGAGATGAATTGTACGAGCAGGTAAAAGACAAATTGCATCAGCAAGTCTTGAGAAGAGGTATGAGGGATAAAAATTGGAAGAATATGGGCTTGTCACTTATAAAGGTAGAATTTATATTCCAGATGTAGCCAATTTGAGGAGAGTTGTTATGGATGAAATCCATTAAGCTTCGTATTCTGGTCACCTAGGATATCAGAAGACAATCGCTACAGCCAGAAAGCAGTACTTTTGGCCAGGCATGAAAAGGGATATGGCTGAGTACATTTCAAGGTGTATGCAATGTCAACAGGTAAAGGTTTAGCATCAACACCCTGCAGGTTCATTGCATCCCTTGCCAGTTCCAGAATGGAAATGGAAAGTTGTTTCCATGGATTTTATTATGGGATTGCTGATGACTTGGAGACAACATGATTCCATCATGGTTGTGGTAGACAAGTTGACTAAGGAAGCACATTTTATACCAGTAAATTCTATGCATACAATAGATGACATTGCAAATATCTTCATGAAGGAGATTTTCAAATTGCATGGATTGTCGAAGGCAATAGTATCTGACAGAGATGTCAAGTTCACTTCCAACTTTTGGAAGGGGTTGTTTGCAGATTTGGGTACAAAGCTAAACTTCAGCACTGCATACCATCCTCAGACAAATGGGTAGAGAAAAAGAGTTAATCAGGTGCTGGAAGACATGCTTCGCATGTACGTAATGGACAAACCAACCAAGTGGGAAGATTACTTGCACTTGGTAGAGTTTGCTTATAACAATGGACATCAAGCTTCCTTGGGGATGAGTCCGTATGAAGCTTTGTATGGAAGAATGTGTAGGAAACCAGTGACTTGGGATAATCCAGTGAACAAAATTGTGCTTGGACATGAACTGTTCAAGGAAATGGAGCAAGAAGTTGTAAAGATCAGACAGAATCTAAAAGCAGCATAGGACCAACAGAAAAGCTATGCAGATAAACATAGGGTGAACAAAGAGTTCAGTGTTGGGGATCATGTTTACCTCAGAGTGAGGGAAAGGAAGAGTTTCTTGAAGATTGATGGTTGTGTCAAGTTGTCACCAAGATATTGTGGGTCATTTGAAGTGCTTGAAAGAATAGGACCAGTTGCATATAGACTTGCATTGCCTGCTAGCACTAGAGCTCATAATGTTTTTCATGTTTCTTTGCTTAATAAATATGTACATGATCCTAACAATGTGATAAATTGGGATGTGACTCAGGTGGAACCCAAGGGAGAGTTTCAAATCAAGCCAATGTGAATCCTCAACAGGAAGGTCACAATGCTCCGGAACTAAGCCATAGGGTAGGTAAAGGTGCAATGGGAGCATTACGAGCCTGAAGAGGCTACATGGGATCTAGAGGATGCCATGTGATTGGCACATCCATTTTTGTTCAATTTTGCAGAACACTGAGGCGATACCAATGTAGCATTTTTTTCAATTTTGTAAGCACTGAGGACAATGCTATTGAAGGGGGAGGGGAATGTAATGTCCCAGTTTTGACCCCGTTGCATTAGATGTACATGATGTATATATTGTAAATGATCATGGTGCAGAGCTAAAAGGCCAAGGCCCCACCATTGATTGGTTATGCTATGTTTTGGATTTAATTTGTCATCGATGGTATATCGGGGCATGTGACATATATTATGTTGTCCATCATGTAAATATGCATCTATAATTAATTAAATGAACCCGACCAGCTACGATCCCGGCAACTAAAATGAGAAAGGGGCATGATTTTCACAAGGATAAGGATGTGGGGAATTTGTCAAACCTTGGTCAATGATGGAAAATACCCATGTGTCACCTTTCCTTGTTTACCCAACCACCTCCATTGAAGAATGACTGCTGGTGGTTGAGGCAGTTAGTTGTTTTGGAAGTGGGGTGATAGCACTGTCAGTCCTTGCCTCCATGAACAATCCATCCACGTTTGACTTCACTATGGCAAGAAAAACCTTCATGCACTCTCCACTACGTAGGACTCATGATTGTCTGTTCACCCTCATGCACAGGATTTACCTAGTTTCACTCCCGCGGACACATTCTCCTCTCCACTCCTGTGTCGAACACTCACGCACGTCTAATTGCGTCCTCTCTATAGGCTGTTCGTCCTCACGTAGGGACGGAATTTACCACACTCACGCACAATATTTTCCTAGTTTTACCCACGTAGTTTTTCCTCTGTGGATTGGTGGATGGTTTGGCTGTATCCTTCCCTCACGGATTGATCTGTGGGTCCTGCGTTGCTGTTTCACTCATGCACAGGCTGGGAGACTGTATTTTCTCCCCCAGCGTGGTCTATGTATGTTTTCTCGATGACTTCATTGCCTAAGGATGGGTTGATTGTTTTCCCCATGATTGTGATCCACGCTCACTGATACATTGCAAGACTGTTAATTTCCCAGGCCGTGAGTTGTGTTGCTGTTACGTTTGGGGACTGCTGTAGATGGTTTCGAGTTGTTTTTCCCCTGTTAAGCTGTAACAACTAATTGGTTTCATACGTGCAATGGTTGATCTTCAGGCTGTGTAAGGAGTAGGGATGGGGGCTTGGTTTTCTTAATAAAACTGGTGGCTGGAATCCACACAGACAGAGCTAGATGGATGCCTTTCTTCTCCACAACCCTTGAATAGCACTGGAAGGGAATGCATGGCCTGAGGGACTGTGTAGCAGAGAAGGGACTAATTTATTGTGTTGGGTGTGTGTGGATGTCCTAGAAGTCAGGCTAGTTCTGGTGTAGGTGTTCTTGGCTCTGTAATGATCCCACCAACTTAGCATTTAGCCTTTCCCCAACTCCTAGATGGGCTGATAAACCTGACCATGTTGGCTTGCCTGTCATGCTGATGGCCTGAAAAACCCAACTATGTGGGCTTGGCTGTGTTTGTGTATCCTTGGCTACGTATAAGCTTGCTTGTTCCTGTCAAAACCCCAAAATTTCAAAAAAATTTAAAATTTTTAAATAGCATAAATATATGTTAATACCGTCGTTAAATACTGATTAGTTAATGTTATTAACTCTGTATCTGCAAGATCTTTACTTTGTTTGGAAATCTAGATGAGTTTCTTTTCAGTTTTTCTGAATGTTCTCTGTTTGCAACAGCAAGGGGATTTGCTATGATAAACTTGGCTTACTTAGCTGCAAAGCTAACGCACACAGTTTTTCCTTTCTCTTACAGATCTCAGGTAAAGTTTTGGGATTGCTGCTAACAGATCATTTTAAAGTAAAAAATATCATATGCTGTTACCAAGTTCATTCAGTAGAGAACTATATAAATAGATCGCATGTTAACCAAACTATTCAGCTTCTTACAGGTATAGCCTCCCTTATTTTACTTTTGATACATAGCAAAATTGATAATAAAAAAGTTAAAAGACACTAAAGAAAAAGATCATCATTTCCAGTTATATCTATGATTCTTCCAGTTGAATAACCATTCAGAAGTAAAGATGGCAGTTTACATAAATTTCTTTTCCAACCATTGCCTATAATTTCTTGAATTACAAGCACTAGGTAAAAACTGCATAAGTAATGTTCATTAGTGAATTTAAAGACTGAAAAGAGGTTCTTACAGTTTTTAATGTCGCCCTTATTGAATGGTTAATATCACCAGCTCAATTCATGTAAATCAACAGAGTTCTTTGAATAATTAAGGACATAGACATTTATAATAATATAAGTCATGATAAATGGTCTACTTCTCATGTTGTACATGGTCATTCTTTGAGAAAATAACTCATGATAATACCACTTGACATGTAGAAGTATGGGTTGAACTCCTTGTTAACATTATTATAATAAGGTAATTGGTCGCAAGGTGTATACTGCATAATTTATACGACCATAACAGTACACTTAAATTTCATTAGTCTTGTAATACAAGTTCATTGATTATATTATAATCAAATGAGCTAACCTCAAGTGAGGTCTCAAATATAACTTATATATCTCAAATATTAAACTAGGTTTATCACATACAAGAGTCGACTTTTAGATCATGGTTGCAAAACATGGTTTCAAGGTTTAAGGGCTTAACACCATAATGCATATAATCCAAGGTTTAAATACCATAGAAGAATGTTACATGTTACACCTCGAACTAGGGTTAACATATATAGAATATAGTTAAATCATATTACAATGTGATGTTTGTTTATATAAAAGATATCTAACATTATGATGTTTAACATAATGCAGGTCAAGGTCGACGGTGAACATAAGGAACCTTCCCACCATAATTTTCTTGGCCTTGGCAATGATATGAAACATTAGAGATTGACCCACTCATTGGCAATAATTTAAGGGTTAATGTGGCTTCCTCCTCGCCATGCATTGGGCGAATATAAGTTGACTTGCCTCCAATTTCACTTCAGTCCTCCTCTCTCCTGCGGGCTTTGAGCTCTTCTCGGCCAAACCCTAGTGGTTCTTGCTGGTTGATTTTTTTGTTATGAGACGGTACGGTTTATCGCTCTTCTCCGTAGTGCCCCTTCGTGGTGATGTGTTGTGTTGCT
Organism: Pseudotsuga menziesii; assembly: GCA_001517045.1. Taxonomy (NCBI): domain Eukaryota; kingdom Viridiplantae; phylum Streptophyta; class Pinopsida; order Pinales; family Pinaceae; genus Pseudotsuga; species Pseudotsuga menziesii. The sequence continues at coordinate 47,646 of LPNX010366760.1, read as the reverse complement.
CCTTCGTGGGCTGTGTTGTGTCAATCCTTCGTTGTGCTCTGTCGTGCTGCTCCATCGAGGTGCTGTTTGATTGTTCTTTCGTGGTTGTGCAGTAGTTTATGTCTTGAAGGTGTACAGCATTGTTAACGCTGGTGGTTAGTATTCGCGTCTCCTTTGGGAAAAAGTGTTTGGGTTCCACTCGGTCCATTTCTTCTGGTGAAGAAGGGTTTCAATACCCTGGTTCTTGACTGCTTGCTGCTCGACCCTTCGCAGGTAAAGACTGTCAATATAATACTGTTTAACATTTAAGATTAGTTTGATTTTATATCTGTTAAGTTTTCTAACATACGACTGCCCTTTTTGCTGGAAGGTTTGCTCTTCAAAGGCAACTGTCTTACGATGGCAGGTTTGCCCTTCAAAGTCGCAGCTGAAAACAAAAAGGTTACAACTCAACGCTTCCTGGTAAGCCTGGTTCTCGATGCACGTCTCCTTGCTGTTATGTTGACAGGGTGCACTTAACGGTTTCTCGGTTTCTCTGCAATTACGCTAGCTGTAGATTACTTCAATGTTTCACTAGGGTATATCCCTGTGATAAAAGATTACATGGCTCCTGGCCGAGGCTGTATTTAATAGTTTAACTGTAAATTATAGTGGCGAGGGTTGATAGGTGTAAAACTTTGGTTTCGGGTTAAACCCTAACTCTTTAAGAGTTTTTATGGCTACGGCCGTGGATGTAAACTGGTTATTTACTGCAGGTTTTGATTTTAAAACAGGGTTTACAGGCTTAAGGCCTTTGCGTTATTTTAAAAGTAATTAGTTTTATACAGACTGCGAGCCTTGCTTTTACAGTTAATTGTGTTTGTTCTTATAGGCCATCGGCCTTGCATTTGCAGTTAAGGGTTATTAAAATGATGCAAGTAATTATTTTCCATGTATTCATTCGAGCTGAGTAACATTTTACTCTCAGTGTTAAATATGGTGTGCGCAACTGGTTTTTCTTTCTTACTGTAATGAATAGTTTAAAAAGGGTAATACTTACTGGTTATCATTTTATTAACCCAGCTGGAAATGTTTCAAATGGTTTTTATTATGATTTACTTATGTCTAGTTTTGTTTTTATGAAACTTCAAGCTCCATGATGGAGCACTCTGTACTTTGTATTTTTAATTCTATTATATATATTTATATATAACTATGTCTTGATTTTTGTATATTCAAATTGTGATTTAAAATCTATAATATATATATAAGTAATGTACAGAATAAAATAAAAGCAGAGTTATAATGTCCTGCTTTATAATTTCCTTACTATAATTGCAAAGTTTAAATGTTTAGGACTCTAAATCCTAAATCTACAATTATGAATTATTGTTGCATTTTATAATAATTATTATTATGTAAACATTCTGTTATGATATTCTTGTATTTATATTAGGTTAATAAGTAACCTTATTTATCTATATCCTATTCTAAAACTAAAACTAGAACAAAATATATACATTGTTCCTATTCTGTATGTTAATATAATAGATATCTACTTGTAAACAATTATCTATATGATTACATAACATCATGTTTTATTATGATTTCTAGAAACACAATTACTTAGAAAACAATATTATTTTTAAGATGTAGATAAGAGTATTGTTTAATGTGATATATTATGACTCTTCTTTGAATTTTAAAGTTTCTTTTAGTTCTTATAATACTTAAGTAAACTCTTTGTAATATCAGTATAAACATTTGGACATAAAATAATATCTATTTTTTTTTATAACAGTTTATGAAGTATGTTATTGTTTGATCTGATAACATTACTGGTATAAAGAAATTCTGGTTCTTCTACTACATTATAGATTACTACACCATACTGATAATACCTAAATCCTTAATCTGTAATGTATTTACTTTAAACAGAAGAGAATGAGTATAACTCATATTACAAGCATGCTAAATCATTCTTTTTCATAAATAGATAAAAATGTCCAAAATAACAGAGTTACAGTTTTAGATTTAAATAAAATGTAGAAGGATAGCTAAATAAAAGAAAATACACAGTAAAACAATTGTGATGAATGTAAATAAATTAGGGAACTCAGTTTGGAGGAATACTTCTTCTAAGTTTTGAGATACCATGCTAGAGTACTACCTGATGATATCAGGTGTGGAAAAACATGGTAATACTAACAAGTTTTTCACTAACATTTCAAGTTCTAAACAATTCTTTTCAGATATTTAAACAATCATAATATTTATCTACTTATATACAGAAAGACATAAAGATATAAATGAAAAACCTGTTAAATGCTGTGGACAACAACAGCCATGGGAGGCCGTTCCTCCCTACCAAACTCCTGGAGAGCGCTCAAACAGCGACTTCTCAGGATCCCCGAGCTTGCTCTGGTCTTCCTGGATTGGAACTAGGTGCAGCAAAACAGATACAGTCTTTCAACTCTGTATTAACTCAGAATTTGAGACAGTTCCCACAGCTCAACAAGCTGTATTCAGCATCAAGTTCCTGCAAACATTCACTCAAAATCACTTCCTTACTATCTTCCCTTTTCCTCAAATGAAACTCCTCAATCACATTCAGCTGAATGAATTCTTCCTCGAGTAAAAACTGAGCAGCCTCAGCTCTCTTCATTGAGTACTTTTAAAGATTGCCTAGGTCTTAATTGGGATAACTGTCATTTAATGAGCCACCTGCCCACATTCCACTTTCTTGGGGAATCATGACCCCAAATATAGGGAAGTTGCCACCTGCAACTTAGGAAGTGCTTGAGGATGCTGCCACTTGTCCTTTGCCTCTCCACCTAGTTCCAACACCCAGTTTGACCAGTAACCTCTTTTAACAGCTCTCCCATGCTGTTGTCTCCATAATTTATTTATTATTAATAAAATATTCTCAATTACACTCCATAACTGTTGACTCTGCTGAGTCATTAATCCCTACTTAGGATTAAGTTTAACATAATGTTTCAGAAAATAATAAAACAAATTACATAATTTTACAAAATTGGGGTATGTGACATACACACCCCCTTAAAATGTAACATCGTCCTCGATGTTACTTATTCTTCTTCTTCAGGAACTTCTTGGAATAGATGTGGGTATGCTTCCCGCATCTTACTTTCCAGTTCCCAAGTAGCTTCTTCACGACTAAGGTGCTTCCATTGCACCTTCAGCTGTCCAATTGCGCGGTTCTGAAGAGTAATTTCCCTCCTCCCGAGGATACAATCCGGTTCCACCAGAACTTCCCCTTCTGGTTCTACCTGTACAACGTTCCAATCAATCACATGAGTAGCATCATGTACATATTTTTTTAAAACAGAAATATGAAAAACATTGTGCACTTTTAAATTTGGTGGTAACGCTAACTGATAAGCAACTTGACCAACTCTAGATAAAATTTCAAAGGGACCAAAGTAACGTGGTGCTAATTTCACACAACTTCCCAGTATTAGGGAACTTTTCTTTGGTCTTACCTTAATGAACACATGTTCACCTACCTGGAACTCTTTAGGAGTTCTCTTCAGATCAGCTTGAATCTTTTGCCGATCCTCGGCAACTTTCAAATTCTCCTGCACCTGTTTTACAATCTGCTCCATTTCTTTTAATAAATCAGGCCCCAACACTAATCTATCTACTGGATTATTCCAGGAGATAGGAGTGTTACATTTTCGTCCATACAAAATTTCAAAAGGGCTAAATTTAGCTAAAGATTGATAACTGTTATTATATGCAAATTTTGCTAAATGCAAGTAATCTTCCCATTTACCAGGCTGGTCCTTAACATACATACTCAACAGATCTTCCAACACTTGATTAACTCTTTCAGTCTGTCCGTCCGTCTGAGGATGGAAAGAGGTGCTGAAATTTAGAGTAGTATTTAATCCTTTAAACATGGATTTCCAGAAATTCCCAGTGAATTTAGGATCCCTGTCTGAAATAATCACTTTTGGTACACCATGTAGTCGAAAAATCTGTTTTAAGAAAATATCTGCTATATTTGCAGCCTTATAAGTGGTTTTAACAGCAATAAAATGTGCTGCCTTACTTAATTTATCCACTACTACCATAATTGAATCATTCTGATTTTGATTTCGGGGTAATCCCGTAATGAAATCTAAACTGATTATTTCCCACTTCCAGCTAGGAATAGGCAAAGTTTGCAGTAACCCAGCTGGATGTTGATGTTCTGTCTTCACTTGTTGACAGTCCAAACATCTAGCTATATACTCAGCTGTTTCAGATTTCATGTTAGGCCAAAAGTAATCTTTTCTTAACATAGTGACCGTTTTCTGATAACCTGGATGCCCTGAATAAGGGGTTTTATGTACTTCATCCAAAATCAGCAATTTAATCTTTGATACATTTGGCACGTAAAGTCTATCCTTAAACAGTAAAAACCCTTCTTTATTTAAACTATACCCTTTAGTTAAACTTTCTATGGGTTCTTTCTTAGCTACATCTTGTAACTTTTGATAAATTTCATCAGATTTTATACTTTCAATTAGCTGTTCATTCAGGTCAGAATTATATGTACTGATTGCTGTTGTGAAATTCAATTTTGCATTTCTGCTTAAAGCATCAGCTACTTTATTTTCCTTTCCTTTTATATGTTGGATTTCGAAATCATATTCGCTTAGGAAGGCTAACCATCTGGCTTGTCTTGCATTTAAATTAGGCTGACCCAAAAGATATTTTAAACCCTTGTTATCAGTCATTAAAGTAAACTTTTTGCCTATTAAGTGGTGTCGCCACATTTTTAAGGCATGAATAATAGCAGCCAGCTCTAAGTCGTAAGTAGCGTAATTCTTTTCATGGATCTTTAGCTTCCTAGACTCATAGGCAATGACATGCCCATCCTGAGTCAGTACTCCGCCTAGACCGTCATTACAAGCATCTGTACAAACCACGAAATACTTATTGGGATCCGCTATTCTTAAAATTGGCGCAGTTGTTAATAAAGTTTTTAGTTTCTTAAAGCTTTCTTCACATTTTATGTTCGAGTCAAACTTCTTGCCTTTCTTTTGCAAAGAAGTGATTGGATTGGCTATCTTATAAAAACCTTCTATGAATCTCCGGTAATAACCAGTGATTCCCATAAAAGACCTAACATCTGTCACGTCTTTAGGTACTGGCCAATCTTCAATTGCCCTAATCTTTTCAGGGTCAATTGAAATCCCTTCCTTAGTCACCACGTGACCTAGGTATTGGATTTCATCCCTGAAGAAATCACACTTACTGAACTTCGCATAGAGCTGTTGCTCTCATAGTTCCTGTAAAACTATCCGTAAATGCTCTTTATGTTCCTCTTCATTTTTAGAGTAGATCAAGATGTCATCGATGAATACAACAACAAACTTGTCTAAATATTTATGCATTATGTTGTTCATTAAACACATAAAGATGGCTGGGGCATTAGTAAGCCCAAATGGCATTACGACAAACTCGTAATGTCCATATCTCGTCCTGAATGCAGTCTTAAATATGTCTTCTTCTTTAATTCTGACTTGATGATAGCCTGATCTCAGGTCTATCTTAGAAAACACCGTTGCTCTGCATAGCTGATCAAATAGATCGTCTATGCGGGGCAGCGGATACCGGTTCTTAATTGTCATTTTATTAAGCTGACGGTAATCTATGCAGAGTCGCATAGTCCCATCCTTCTTTTTAACAAATATTACTGGTGCTCCCCAAGGGGAAACACTAGGTCTAATATATTTCTTATCGATTAATCCCTTTAACTGTGTTTTTAATTCGTTAAGTTCCAGAATATTCATTCTGTATGGAGCCTTCAAGCTAGGTACAGCACCTGGTACCAGCTCTATTGTGAAATCCAGTTCCCTCCGAGGAGGTAATCCTGGAATTTTCTCCGGAAAAACATCAATAAATTCATTTAATACCGGAATATTTTCTATTTTTATTTTATCTTTTTCAACATTATTTGCCTCATCTGTAATAATTACAGCATAGGCCTTGCAGCCCTTCCTGACTGCTCTTTTGAGCTGCAAGGAAGAAATCTTCCTAACTACAGTCTTTCTAGGTATTCCTTTAACTAATACAGGTTGTTCATGATTATTCACACATGTAAATGTTTTATCGAAACAATTTAACACTACCCTATGTTGTTCTAACCAGTCCATACCTATAAGTATGTCATAAGAACCAAGTGGTAGCACATTTAATTTAACAGCAGTTTTAAAACCATTCATATCTACCATACAATCATTAACATAACAATTTACCTTTCTTTTTGCCCCTGTGGCTAGTTGTACCAGCCAAGAGTTATCAAACTTTTCAACATTCAGATTACACTTTTCTACTATCTGCGGTGAAATATAACTCAAACTAGCACTTGGATCTATCAAAATAGTTACAGAGATTTTGTTAACCATACTTTCTACTTCCACCATGGAAGTTTGGTACTCAGCTTGTCGATTTTCCAGTGCAGCATTGATCCGGGGCATTGTCCTCGCAAAATATCCAACTGTCATTTCATCTTGTATTGTGTGAACATTGCTGTTTGGCTTCTTACGGTTTGGGAAAACTGACGCATAATGGGGGCCATTACACTCTCAACATTTTACAGGTTCCTTCATTTCAAAACTTTTTGTAAAATTTCCATTATTGTTGGAACCCTCCTTGCTGCCCTTAAAATTATTAGAGTTATTTGAAGCACCATTTTTGCTTCCTTGAAAGTTCTTACCATTAGAATGGTTTCTATTCTTGCCGTTCTTAAAAATTTTCTGAGGTGTAAACTCTTTTTTCTTGTATTCAGCCTGATCACCATTCTTCCTAGCCTTCCAATTGGCTATTCCTTCCTTCTTTTTGTTCTGTTCAAAACAGAAATTTGCTTTACGCATAGCTTCTTCCAGAGTTTTGGGGTTGTCATATTCAATCCTATCCTTTATATGGTATGGCAAGCAGCTGAGAAACCGCTGTACTTTCAGTTTCTCATCCACTAAGTACGGCACGTACCTCAATAGACTTAAAAACTTGCTGTTTAAGTCTTTCATTGTCATGGACCCAAGTTTTAACTCATAAAACTCCTTGGCCCTTTCTTCATAGTACTGTTCAGATAGGAACTTTTTCTTGAAGTACCTTTTGAAAGTACTCCAATTAACCTCCTTTTCTTTGATCCCTTTAACCCTTTTTAAATCTTGCCACCATATATCTGCCTTTCCTGACACATTATATATGGCCATCCTTGCTTTCAGCTGGCTGGAATAATTGTAAATTTGAAAATATTTTCTCATCCCGGATAACCAGGATTCCGCCTCTTCTCCCTTTTCCGTTTCTCCATTAAAGGTTGGGGGTTTTATTTTCTTAAATTCCCCAGAAATCTCTTTGTAAGTTCTATACTTTTTCTTTTTCTTATTCACCTCTGCTCCGCTACTATCACTGGTAGAATAATAGCTCTGTTGTTCCTTAAGATCCTCAGATGAGGAACTGCTATCAGATTTAGCTAGTTTCATCCTTTTAGAATCTTTTTGCTGACTAGCTTCTTCAGATTCAAACCTTTTGTTTCTTCCTTCTGTCTGAAATATTTCTATCAAAATCTGGTTTAACTCCTCTTGAGTTTTCAGAATTCGTTCATTATCCTTTTTAACTGACTCCAGTTCAGTCTTCAGACCTTTTATGGTCTGCATCAGTTCTGAGGAGTGAACAGTTATCTCCTCTATTTCAGATTCTCTGGGCACTTGTCTGGTTCCCGTGTTAGGAGACTCTTCCATTGCATACACTCCTAAGTTCTCCATACCTGTCTGTTAAATTCAGAAAAGAAAATAATTTTCTGCTTTTTCACAAAAACAAAATACTGATTAGTATATTATTTTACTGTATGCGGAAAGTAATTGAGCCACATTAAGGCCTAGTGTTTGAACCATGCTCTGATACCACATGTCAAAACCCCAAAATTTCAAAAAAATTTAAAACTTTTAAATAGCATAAATATATGTTAATACCGTCGTTAAATACTGATTAGTTAATGTTATTAACTCTGTATCTGCAAGATCTTTACTTTGTTTGGAAAGCTAGATGATTTTCTTTTCAGTTTTTCTGAATGTTCTCTGTTTGCAACATCAAGGGGATTTGCTTTGATAAACTGGGCTTACTTAGCTGCAAAGCTAACGCACACAGTTTTTCCTTTCTCTTACAGATCTCAGGTAAAGTTTTGGGATTGCTGCTAACAGATCATTTTAAAGTAAAAAATATCATATGCTGTTACCAAGTTCATTCAGTAGAGAACTATATAAATAGATCGCATGTTAACCAGACTATTCAGCTTTTTACAGGTATAGCCTCCCTTATTTTACTTTTGATACATAGCAAAATTGATAATAAAAAAGTTAAAAGACACTAAAGAAAAAGATCGTCATTTCTAGTTATATCTATGATTCTTCCAGTTGAATAACCATTCAGAAGTAAAGATGGCAGTTTACATAAATTTCTTTTCCAACCATTGCCTATAATTTCTTGAATTACAAGCACTAGGTAAAAACTGCATAAGTAATGTTCATTAGCGAATTTAAAGACTGAAAAGAGGTTCTTACAGTTTTTAATGTCGCCCTTATTGAATGGTTAATATCACCAGCTCAATTCATGTAAATCAACAGAGTTCTTTGAATAATTAAGGACATAGACATTTATAATAATATAAGTCATGATAAATGGTCTACTTCTCATGTTGTACATGGTCATTCTTTGAGAAAATAACTCATGATAATACCACTTGACATGTAGAAGTATGGGTTGAACTCCTTGTTAACATTATTATAATAAGGTAATTGGTCGCAAGGTGTATACTGCATAATTTATACGACCATAACACTACACTTAAATTTCATTAGTCTTGTAATACAAGTTCATTGATTATATTATAATCAAATGAACTAAACTCAAGTGAGGTCTCAAATATAACTTATATATCTCAAATATTAAACTAGGTTTATCACATACAAGAGTCGACTTTTAGATCATGGTTGCAAAACATGGTTTCAAGGTTTAAGGGCTTAACACCATAATGAATATAATTCAAGGTTTAAATACCATAGAAGAATGTTACATGTTACACCTCGAACTAGGGTTAACATATATAGAATATAGTTAAATCATATTACAATGTGATGTTTGTTTATATAAAAGATATCTAACATTATGATGTTTAACATAATGCAGGTCAAGGTCGACGGTGAACATAAGGAACCTTCCCACCATAATTTTGTTGGCCTTGGCAATGATATGAAACATTAGAGATTGACCCACTTATTGGCAATAATTTAAGGGTTAACGTGGCTGCCTCCTCGCCATGCATTGGGCGAATATAAGTTGACTTGCCTCCAATTTCACTTCAGTCCTCCTCTCGCCTGCGGGCTTTGAGCTCTGCTCGGCCAAACCCTAGTGGTTCTTGCTGGTTGATTTTTTTGTTATGATACGGTCCGGTTTATCGCTCTTCTCTGTAGTGCCCCTTCATGGTGATGTGTTGTGTTGCTCCTTCGTGGGATGTGTTGTGTCAATCCTTCGTTGTGCTCTGTCGTGCTGCTCCATCGAGGTGCTGTTTGATTTTTCTTTCGTGGCTGTGCAGTAGTTTATGTCTTGAAGGTGTACATCATTGTTAACGCTGGTGGTTAGTATTCATGTCTCCTTTGGGAAAAAGTGTTTGGGTTCCACTCGGTCCATTTCTTCCGGTGAAGAAGGGTTTCAATACCCTGGTTCTTGACTGCTTGCTGCTCGACCGTTCGCAGGTAAAGACTGTAAATATAATACTGTTTAACATTTAAGATTAGTTTGATTTTATATCTGTTAGGTTTTCTAACATACGACTGCCCTTTTTGCTGGCAGGTTTTCTCTTCAAAGGCAACTGTCTTACGATGGCAGGTTTGCCCTTCAAAGTCGCAGCTGAAAACAAAAAGGTTACGGCTCAACGCTTCCCGGTAAGCCTGGTTCACGATGCACGTCTCCTTGCTATTATGTTGACAGGGTGCACTTAACGGTTTCTGGGTTTCTTTGCAATTACGCTAGCTGTAGATTACTTCAATGTTTCACTAGGGTATATCCCTATGATACAAGATTACACGGCTCCTGGCCGAGGCTGTATTTAATAGTTTAACTGTAAATTATAGTGGCGAGGGTTGATAGGTGTAAAACTTTGGTTTCGGGTTAAACCCTAACTCTTTAAGAGTTTTTCCGGCTACGGCCGTGGATGTAAACTGGTTATTTACTGCAGGTTTTGATTTTAAAACAGGGTTTACAGGCTTAAGGCCTTTGCGTTATTTTAAAAGTAATTAGTTTTATACAGACTGCGAGCCTTGCTTTTATAGTTAATTGTGTTTGTTCTTATAGGCCATCGGCCTTGCATTTGCAGTTAAGGGTTATTAAAATGATGCAAGTAATTATTTTCCATGTATTTATTCGAGCTGAGTAACATTTTACTCTCAGTGTTAAATATGGTGTGCGCAACTGGTTTTTCTTTATTACTGTAATGAATAGTTTAAAAAGGGTAATACTTACTGGTTATCATTTTATTAACCCAGCTGGAAATGTTTCAAATGGTTTTTATTATGATTTACTTATGTCTAGTTTTGTTTTTATGAAACTTCAAGCTCCATGATGGAGCACTCTATACTTTGTATTTTTAATTCTATTTTATATATTTATATATAACTATGTCTTGATTTTC
>LPNX010366760.1:0-36752 GCA_001517045.1 Pseudotsuga menziesii | reverse complement strand
GTAATATCAGTATAAACATTTGGACATAAAATAATATCTATTTTTTTTTTATAACAGTTTATGAAGTATGTTATTGTTTGATCTGATAACATTACTGGTATAAAGAAATTCTGGTTCTTCTACTACATTACAGATTACTACACCATACTGATAATACCTAAATCCTTAATCTGTAATGTATTTACTTTAAACAGAAGAGAATGAGTATAACTCATATTACAAGCATGCTAAATCATTCTTTTTCATAAACAGATAAAAATTTCCAAAATAACAGAGTTACAGTTTTAGATTTAAATAAACTGTAGAAGGATAGCTAAATAAAATAAAATACACAGTAAAACAATTGTGATGAATGTAAATAAATTAGGGAACTCAGTTTGGAGGAATACTTCTTCTAAGTTTTGAGATACCATGCTAGAGTACTACCTCATGATATCAGGTGTGGAAAAACATGGTAATACTAACAAGTTTTTCACTAACATTTCAAGTTCTAAACAATTCTTTTCAGATATTTAAACAATCATAACATTTATCTACTTATATACAGAAAGACATAAAGATATAAATGAAAAACCTGTTAAATGCTGTGGACAACAACAGCCATGGGAGGCCGTTCCTCCCTACCAAACTCCTGGAGAGCGCTCAAACAGCGACTTCTCAGGACCCCCGAGCTTGCTCTGGTCTTCCTAGATTGGAACTAGGTGCAGAAAAATAGATACAGTCTTTCAACTCTGTATTAACTCAGAATTTGAGACAGTTCCCATAGCTCAACAAGCTGTATTCAGCATCAAGTTCCTACAAACATTCACTCAAAATTACTTCCTTACTATCTTCCCTTTTCCTCAAATGAAACTCCTCAATCACATTCAGCTGAATGAATTCTTCCTAGAGTAAAAACTGAGCAGCCTCAGCTCTCTTCATTGATTACTTTTAAAGATTGCCTAGGTCTTAATTGGGATAACTGTCATTTAATGAGCCACCTGCCCACATTCCACTTTCTTGGGGAATCATGACCCCAAATATAGGGAAGTTGCCACCTGCAACTTAGGAAGTGCTTGAGGATGCTGCCACTTGTCCTTTGCCTCTCCACCTAGTTCCAACACCCAGTTTGACCAGTAACCTCTTTTAACAGCTCTCCCATGCTGTTGTCTCCATAATTTATTTATTATTAATAAAATATTCTCAATTACACTCCATAACTGTTGACTCTGCTGAGTCATCAATCCCTACTTAGGATTAAGTTTAACATAATATTTCAGAAAATAATAAAACAAATTACATAATTTTACAAAATTGGGGTATGTGACAGTTCCCTTATTCCTTGGAGAATCATGCCCAGCTCGGGGGTGGCAGTGCTGCTGAGAGATTAAGGAGCACATTGGCCTATGGTTGGGTGGAACGTTGCAGTGACATAGTTGGTTACGGAATGATTTCTCCATAATATTAGTGATCTTATCTATTTTACTTATGCAACCATATTTTTCTGTTAATGAATGTGATGAACATGCTGAATGAATGCTTGTAATGCATTCATGTATGAATGTACATTGAAATTCGGTTGTGTCTGATAAATAGTTGTAACTGTGTATGATAAACAATTGCATAAGTGCATGTTTTACTTCCATGCATTTTCTTTCAGCATTCTGTTTCAACAATTTGGTGAATGCACATGTTCATGGGGCTCTTAGCCAGATGGTTAACGCCATGGTGATCACGTCCTCTTCACCGGTCAGAGGCATGGGGACGTGACAACTAGGATTTGAAACTACGAATTTGTTGTTGTGGTATTGGATGATGGATATTATGCAACCATTGTTTTATTGATAAATTTTCCATTGCTCACCCTTCTTTCTTTTCTTCGTTCGGGTGAAATGCTAGCTTTATAAATGCATCATATATACCTATAAATGGAGGATCTTAACTATATATCGATAAGTCAGCTACTGAAAACGACCAAGTTCCTGCTTATTAAATGGAATAAGAATATCTCTCAGTCACATAGCAGCAAATGTAGTAACTATAGTTTGGTTCAATGTCCGTTCACTTGATTTCTTTGTTGTGTATGGGAAACAAAGGATTTCACTAGGGAAGTAGTGTAGACTCTCTCCTTCCTTCAAATATAGGTTTTTCCTCCTTCCTACCTATGGCACTTACATGAATCCAATTGGCTGAAGAAATGTAATACAAATGAATGATATTAGTATCCACCAAATGATTTTCCCTTCCTTAACACCTTGATCTTTCCTTCATTAGATCTACTTTTACGATATATGGATCTGCTACTAGTGCTGGATGAACAAAAAGAGAGAAAGGGTAAGGGTTAATTCAATTTTTCCAACACATTTGATCGATTTTGATTGATTTTGGATTCATATCTAACCCTCTGCAACTAGATGTGACTCGTGACTCAAAACCCCAATGCTCCCCATCACCTCTGCAACTATCGTTGAGCTATGTCAAAACCTCAATGCTCCCCTTGATACCGTTTTCCATGCTGCTTCTCCACTCCTTTCAATAATAAAACCCCCTATATATTGCATCTTTTTTTAACATATAAAATAAACCCCTCAACCCTAAATATGACCACAATATAATGTTTCATTTTTTGATAATTACTAATCCCCAAATATGAATGGACGTGATATGGTATTGGTCCATCGACGAATCCCATGTGACACACACACACACACACAAACACACTTTCATTACCCATAAATCACCCTCTCTCTCTCTCTCTAAACCCCTTCTCTCCTCACCTAGAACCACACCCTCCTCCCCTCTCTTTATCTCTCCTACTTTACCTTACCCTACCCATCTATTTCTATATCTCTCTTAGTCCCCCTACCCCTATTTCTTTCACTCTCTATCTCCCCTAATCACCCTTCCCCTACCACTTACCACCCCCCATCTTTCTCTCTACTCCAACCCCATACACCTTTCCACTAACTACCCTCATCCTACCTAAACCCCTAGCCCCCAACCATGATCTCTATCTCTATCTATTTCTCTCTCTCAACACCCTCTCCCCCTTACCCCTATAAACCCACTTGCGTTTCTTAACAGTAAGACAAAGCCTTATCACTTGTCCAAGTGTTGTCACTCTTCCTATCTGTATGCTTCATACCTAGCTTCATGTTTACCAAACCTATGGTATGGAATATGGTAAAGCATAGCTAATTAGGAATCTCACCATTTTTCTCAATATGACTATGTTTTACCCCTCATTACCATATACCACACACAATAATTCTTTATGAAATTTTAGGACGAGATGGCATTTTTTCTACAAATTTCAAATATGTCATTTAAAAAAATATTAAATTTTTCTATTTTTTTCTTATTTTTCTTGTGCCATGACGTCTTAACTTACAAAAACACATTGTTCATGTTTCATCCATAATTCTTCCATTAATCAACCATTTTGATTTTTTTTATGGTGCACTAAAGGACACCGACCTCCACCTTCCATAAAAAAATCGTTTCGAAATAATTGCATTAACACCTTCAAAGGTTGCACCCACACTTGGCGTACTATTTTTGAGGTTTGATCACATAAATAATTATATATATTGGAAAAATAGTGGTGCACTAGTACTAGTTTATTTATATATCTCTTCTATTTTTCATTAGTTGATTCCATCATTTAGTCACTCAAAGGCTACACCCACAAAAATATATACCTTACAATTTATCCCAAAAATAAAAAGAGCATGCACTACAAGAAAAAACTGTGATTAGTGTCCCTTTTAGCTTCCTTTTTAGTGTCCACTATCCATTTTAGTGTATTTTTCATCATTTTTTGGACAAAGTGGATGCTTTTCCATGGGATGGCACTTTTAATGGCATTATTTGCATCCCTTTTTAAGAGTTAATGCTATTTTGGACGCTAATTAGCATCCCAAATAGCATCCCAATGAGAGTCCTTATTACCATCGCAATTATCGTCCCAATTAGCGTCCCAATTAGCGTCCCAATCGGCATCCCAATTAGCATCCCTTTTTAAAATTTGGCGCTATTTTGGACTCTAATTAGCATCCAAATTAATGTCTCAATTAGCATCCCCATTAGAATCACAATTATCGTTCCAATTAGAATCCCGATTAGCATCCCAATTAGCGTCCCTTTTTAAAAGTTGCCATTATTTCAGATGCTAATTAGCATCCCAATTAACATCCCAATTAGCATCCCAATTAGTATCCCAATTAGAATCACAATTAGCGTCCCAATTAGCATCCGAATTATCGTCCCAATTAGCATCCCAATTAGCATCCCAAATATCATCCATTTTTAAAATTTGTCGTTATTTTGAATGATAATTAGCATCCCAAATAACATCCCAATTGATGTCCCAATTAGCGTCTAAAAAAGCATCCCATATAACGCCAATAATAGCCTCCAAAAAAATGTCCTGAATAGCATAGCACCATATGTGAATCCAGGGTTAGTGACATGAATTGCGCCATGAATTTCGACAAGAAAAACATTCAACATAGAGCCAGGAAATGCTACACCTAGAGTTGATTTTCTAAATCCTAAGTACTGCTATTGAGTTGATTTGCTAAATGCTAGTAATGCTGCTGAGTTCGATTCCCTTAAAATATAAGGTTTGACTATAACTGTCAACTAATATTCTACCTGAAATTTGAGGATATATGCCCCACTATTTCCATAAATCTAGAGAGGATTTCTTGGAATCCTGCAACTTTCAAGTGTTCAATCTATGACCCAAATATGCTTTAACATCCTATACTTTGATATTTGTCCCTCCTTGTCCCTCCTTTGAATACCACCTATTAAATGACTGGATGGAAATGCCCGATTTGATGCCCTTGAATATGGGGCTGATATTTGTTGTTGATCTTCAAAATATGGGATTTGAATGATGGTAATGTGGACCTACTACTTTGCTGGATGGGGGATTAAACACCATAGAGTCCCAATGATATTTCCTTCTACAAACATCTATAAATCCCCATTGCTAATATTACTCTTGATTACTAGATATTTTGTAATATATTATATCACTTGTTCACAGTATTACATTTCTCAATATTCCATGAATTTTAAGATCCACTGCTACGACAAAGGAATTTGCCTTGTTCAGATCGTTACTAAGAGTTGGCAGAGAATTCAACGCTCCAACACACAGATATTGATAGGCTAAATATGTAAGTGGAAAAATATCAAATGTATTTTTTATAACCATTCAACAAGGAATCGATGCCAATAGGATGGTTTCATATGTGAGAAGTATAACTCTTGCACATTCCTTAATTGTTAGCAAATTCCATTTCAAAGCTCCTCCTTTAGGTGTAGGATGCAAGAAATTCAACTCTATATTTTCACCTTAAAGTCTTATTTGGCCTCCAATGACCATGAGGTCATTTTCACATGTATGAAATACAAGAACCAAACCCTTTATTGAGCTTTCCATTACAAGCAATTTTCCCAATATATTCCAAATATGGTATCCTTGTTATATTTCTTGACTTCATTTTGCTAGTGCTTGATTGCATAAAACTTGATAATTTATCATTACAATTATACTATACTACATGTAGAATGCACTTTACTGCTAAAGGGAACCATTTGAGACAACCATAACTTGACAAGAAACTTTTTAAATATCATTGTGCATATATATATTTTCATATTCTAGTTTAGTGTAGAGATCTTCAACAAAATATGGTCATTTCCACAAATCTCATGATGACAAAGTGTATGCACATAGGGTCTAAAATTGTGACATCCCGTGACATGGAGTCACACCTAAACAACAAGTATAGACTTGGGCACATAGTTTCACTTCCTAAACTAGAGAAGAAAGTCGCATAGTGAAGGGACTTGTCTAATAATCATGTAATACTAATATCAGCACTGGTTGTAGCACTAGGTGCAATGGTGAAAATAATAGTCATTGCATCATTAGGATCATCAATTGCTTCCAAATTCGCTTGTGTTGCTACATGTTCCTCATCAGTTGCTTCCTGGATATTATAATTTTTTGTAAACTGTACTTTCTCAGCAGACTCCTTTAAGCTTTCATCAAACATGATCTATATTTCCCATCATCAATCTCTATAATAAAGTCCTCTTTCTCTGTACCTTTAAAACAGAGAAAAAATTAAAACTTCAAAGCAGTAATAAATTAAAGAAAGAGCACACATCCTAAAGTTTGGCAAAACTAAATAGTCTCATCTCTTTACAACAACACACACAATACAAAACTTTCTATAATCTAATCTAATCTTTTCTTACTACAGTTCACATGGCTGTCACTATTTTACATGCCTAGGCTCCTATCCTCACTAATCATGCGCACTTGATATACTAAAATGACTTACTATGCCATATTGTATTTCTTCTGTTGTACTTTATAGTGTATCCTAATCAATTTTTCCTAAAAAGTATGTGAATTAACTTTTTCAATGGAATTTAACTCGTACATGGAAATATTAGATGTTATGGCTGGTCCACTCTTATATATTGTAGTAAGAGCAGTTACACTTTTTGAACTAAATTGGTGGTAGACTTACACTAAGACCTCAACATCCTCAAATCAACAATCTATCAACAACTAGGATGATTTAAAATACAACTATTGTATTGTATTTTTTCAAATTGGAGCACACTTCATTATACAAAAAAAGTACTTAGGTATGTCATAACCATATTGGAGCTTCCAAGTGCAATACAAGCTTGAGAGATATAAGAATGATAAGGATTGGGAACCTAAGAAAAATAATACACATCTCAAAAAACATTAAAAAAAAATCCCACATACCAAGCAAGTTAGCAAAGCTAGCATAACCGGGGTCGGGGCATCAAAACTTTTTGTTTAACACTTGTCGTGAAATAATACATGTAATATGGGATGGAGGGGAAATGGAATCAAGCCTAAGTCAATTGAATCCTTGCCACTACATGTATTTCTCTCAACAATCCACCTTTTAAATTGAACCAAAATACCAAAAGAAGTTTATTAATGGCTAGATTTGACAAAGTTCTAAGTGTGAGTAATTAAGGGCTCGGGGATCTAAAATTTGTTGTGTTTTGTACCAGTACACGATTCAGAGAATCAAAAGGCACAGGTAGAAATTTAAGTTATTTAATAAAAACATCTAATGTGTATACCTCTATGTCGAAACTGTTTTCCATGTCGATGTAGACCACTACCCTCTTTATTGTCTTACCAAAAGGCATGATAATGAGGAAGACGACCTAAAATTATGGACTTCGCCTTCAAAGAATGCCTTGCAATCACATTGGTGAGGATTGATAAGAATATCACAACAATCCAACTTGTTAAATGTTAGTTGATAGTGTTGATTAAATACTTATATGGTAAATTTAATATAAGAATTACTTATAGTTGTCTCTTACTCTTTGTGTCTTGACACATTTAATATTTTATGGTTGTCTCTACACCTTACTCAATTCGTATTAGAAGGTGCTGATGTGCATGCATAATAATCCTTATTTATTACTATGAGATGAGGATTTAAAGGGTAGAGGATGTAAACACAAGTAATTTTATATGTATTTCGGTGGCCCTGAGGACAAATGTTGTGAGAAACCACAAAAAAGGGAAGGAGGAAGGGAGATTACATCATGATCATGCCACCCATCAAATTGAAGACTATTATTTAGCCAACAATTGTTTTTCAAATTTTAATAATAACCATTGTTTCTCCATATTGTGTGCCCAATGACACCTCTCTATAGCAACATTTGCATAAATCGACCTCTAAACAATTTGTGATCCTAGCTACATGCCATTATTTGTATTTGCATGACATCGAGTGTTGTTTATAGTTGTCACGAGTCCATGATATTCATGCAAGAAATGAATTCTTCTAGAGGAGGACTCATCAAACCAACCTTTTGAATTTCATTTTGAAGAAAAAAAAGTGGACATTGGTAGCAAGTTTCACATACGTAGTAGGCACAAAGTTTTGAGCTCATTTTGGGCCTCGTAGTTCTTTTTTGTTATAGTTGTAGTTGTTGACAAATTGTCACACTTTAGATTGTTGCGCCAACTGACTCGGGAGTTAGAGTCACATCTCGATGCCTAGTTCCTCATAGTCATCAATGATTACTGGTCATCTTGCACAACTAAGCAATGAGTGCATGACATGAGTGAGTGAGTGAGTGATAATAGTTTATCATATTTACAATATTTTGAATGACTAGTTGAACTTTATAGCATAGGAATTTCAGCATCTTGAGAAATTTATATGGATGAATAATTTCAAATGTTGCCCTTCTTTTGAAATGTTGATATAAATTATGCCCTTCTTAATTGGAAGAGTAAACTTCAGATTTTAAATTTTTTTTGAAGGACAATTTTAACATTACACTTCTTGGAAGGGATAAGGGTTGGAAAGGGTTCGATTTTGAACGTTGGATATAACTAAACGATTTTTTTACAATTATAATATTAAATTTAATAACAAATATAAACATAATAAAAAAACAAAACAAAATATATAAAAATAAATAAAACATAACATAAAAACATCCCCACCATTTTGGAGCCTTTGTGCCCTCCTTGAACCTGCAGAGCATCCGATAGTGTGCCATTTGAACCCCCCCTTGACTTTTATATAGAATTGGATAGTGCATCACATTCAACAGTGGAGAGCATTGTTATCTTCATTGGAATTGCCACACATTCTTGTGCACAAGGTTCATTTCTACCCAACATAGGATGAGCAGAGGAGACCAACATATCATTGGTTGAAATTCAATTCGTCATCTGAACATAGGGGACCAATGGATATGTCTTCGATATGTGATTTTTCTAACTCAATCATTTTTGTTCCACCACTTAGCCTTGATTTCTGTTTCCAAGGGTTTCAATCACCATAACTCATAAAAAATGGAGGTTGCATTCCTTTAACAAATGGTTAAATTTGAAGTATTTGTGTTCAGTTTGTATATGTAAGGTGGGGTCCTTGGATTCAAACTATGTTTTCATGCTCTGTCTTTATACTCTTTTTTTTCTTTATCGTTAGGGGTAAAGAAAGAAACAGGGGGATATACTTCCATGCCCCACCCGAGAGAGTGACATATTTCTAACCTGGCCGATAAGGATCTTGGCCATGGGCAAAGTGGATCTTGCCATTGGAGGATTATCAGTTCGATAGAGGTTCAATTCCCTTGGATGCCAATAAGATTCCAGAAACATGAGTGCTCATAGCTCCAAGTTCAATGCCTTCTATGGAGGACGAGGAAGAGGATAGGGAAAGGGAGGCAGTCGCGGTCGTGGTCGCAGATGTACAACAAATAACAAAATGAGGTGCACTACAGACGATGATCTAGAATCCAAGCCAGGGTTTGATATTTTCACTGAGGGTGAACCCCACTTAGGATGGTTCCTCACCATGTCATCTGTAATTTACCTCGCTTCTACCACTTTTCCTCAAATATCGACACCGTTGTATTCAATTCGATTGCACAAGTGGCCATGTTCATGTGCCTGCAATCTGAAGCTGTATCTGAACTCTTTGCATTTTTAGTTTGAGCTTGCTGGTCATTTTGACAACTCTAATAACTATGGCTACTAGTTCTCCCTCCCCACCATTATATTTCAAGCATTTGAATACCATTTTTTAAGTTCTTGATTTTTGCAGTAGATAAAACAGGTTGTCCTAAAATCCTCCTTAACATTGCATTTTGAAAAGGGGGAAGATGACAGATCTCAGTTTATACTGTCTTTCTATGAGAGGGTAAGGGCTTATTTGTTCATTTTCCACCTAAAACAAAATATTTATAACCTGATTTCGTAGTTTTTTTCCATGGGCCATGGCTAGGGCATTATCATGGTTGTGATGCATGGGGAAATACTCTCTTGGCCTCGTTAATTTCAATAAGTGTGCACAACATATTCATTATAGGAAAAGGACGAGGCATGGTTGAAGCACGAATGCCGATAATGAGTGCAATCATATCAACCTCAAGAGTTATGAATGTTCGTTGGTCATGTACAGTGCGCAACCAATATACTAAAACTACCATTATGAGGGGGTTATTGATTATGTTATTAGGATTAATGATGAAATTATGTACTTCCTTATATATTATGTCTTTTTGAATCCTTAGAAGGGTGCAATTTTGTCACCCGAAGGAGATTTTGCAGTCATAACTTTGGGAAAAGTATGGTGGGGCATGAGGTCTCCCAATAGTGCTTTGGGATGTTTTCACAATGGTCAAGGACATGGGTGGTCTTAGTTTGATTTAAGTTGAAAATCATGGTAACATCTTGGATACTAAGAGGGTGGTTAGATGTTTAGAGGGATCCCCTCATTGGAATGTTTGATGGGGCACATGTTACTTATGACTTAGAAAGTTGGTAAAGTCAAAGGCTAGTTTTGTTTATGACTATGCACTTGTATAGGGTTTCCTTCTTTCCTTTATATTATATATACAATATCTTTCCCCTCTTCAAAATGGAGTTCCTTCAATTCACACTACTTCAAGGCACTGCCCCTCCTCAATGACTAGATGGTGTCACTTTTCTTTGGCTACGACCTGTAAAATGATTAAGGTGTAATCTTGAATTATGGATGCAATAGCTACTCACTAAAATTAACATTTGAAATAGAGTTCGTATAATCCATGCTATTTTGGGGTGTTAGATCTCATCAATGAATAGATAGTGTTTTTTTTCTTCTATTACATGTGAAATGATTAAGAGTTAATATGGAATAGCCACATAGTATAGTGCCACTTTCAAATGAAGTGACTATGATCCACACAATTTTTAGGAACTACCCCTCATTAGTATCCAAATGATGTTGTTTGTTTTGCCACAACTCATAAAAGGATTAAGGAATAATCTTGAATCATGGCTACAAAATCCATTGAGTATAGTTCCCCTTTTATATAGAGTTTCTCTAATCCACACTATTTTGGGATTCCACCCCTCATGTGTGTCCAGACCATAATGTTTTTTGTTTGGATGTGAATTGTAAAGGCTCAAGGAATAATCTTGAATTGTTGTTGTAGTAGTTCCCTAATATAGTATCTCTTTGAAATAGAGTGCTTTTGATCCAAATTATTTTGTGGCACTACACCTCGTAAATGGACAAAAAGTGATGTATACATCACTTTGAGAATTAACATACCAAGGATGGTTCTCAATGCCCATGGCATGGTCTAGGGACAAAAGGAAAGGTATTATACCATACCATATATTTCTACGAGGTCTC
Organism: Pseudotsuga menziesii; assembly: GCA_001517045.1. Taxonomy (NCBI): domain Eukaryota; kingdom Viridiplantae; phylum Streptophyta; class Pinopsida; order Pinales; family Pinaceae; genus Pseudotsuga; species Pseudotsuga menziesii. Next base: position 25,539 of record LPNX010366760.1, on the reverse strand, counting down.
ACATGCCATGTTTCATCACTTGGGGCATCACACATTCCCTTATACATAATCTTTGGCATACGAATTTGATATGGTGGTGATTTCAACGTTTGAAAGACTTGATACGTTTCTTAAGGATAAGGCATAGTTTGATGCAAAAAAACTAGGTTCTAAGTCCATATTGGAATCCATATCTAATCCTTAGATGTCATGTGTGGGGCCTTAAGCCACAACATGGGCCATACATAAGAATTATTTGGCATGTGAGGAAGAAGTGGCATCACATTTGAAGGTTTAGTGCATCAATGATGGTTCTCAAGACCTAAGTCATGGTTTAGGGTGAAGATCTGAGTTTTAGTACATAACATGTAGTTTTTGGGTTCTACATAGGCCATCCATAAATCCCTAGCCCATTTTTTCCCTATTATATGGATATGGTGTCCATTTTGGGGTTTTTCAAATCATGGATGCTTATTGGTCACTAATTCATGGTTTGATGCAAAAACCCATGTTGTTGGGATAGAACATTTGTCTATGGGGATCATGCTCTTTGCATATTAACGCACATCATTGCATAGGGCTTATGCAGGGAATGCTTATCCTACATGTGAGATATGGCCACTAGATTTAAGAGGGGCACAATAGGGATGGACCTTGAGGACCATTCCATGGTATAAGGAAAACACTAGGACCTTATGTTGTATGATTTTAATATGGAGCTCACTAGGGATGGATTTTGAGGACCATTCCATGGTATAAAGAAAAATCTAGGACCTTATGCTCTATCATTTATGATTTTACTATGGAGATCATGGCCAATGTGTGGGGTCCCAAACCACTACATTGACCCTCCATAATGAATCTTTGGCTTGTAAGTGGGATATAGTGCTCATTTTGAAGTTTAGAACACTAGTTATGATTCTTGGTGCTCGTGATGTGACTCAATACCAAAATTTAGGGTATTAGGTTGGTTTAATTTTTAACAAATAAAGATTATACATAATATCCATTTTGACATTTTTTATTTTCTTTTATAAAAACAAATATTTAAGACATTTTAATTTAAATTCAAAAAATTAAAATGTACTTAAAAAATAACAAAATAACAAACCATAAAAAAGTAAAAAGTAAACTCTTTACAGGTATAAGAGATTCTACCATGGATTGTCTTTGAATCTCTCACCTTTAACTCCTATTTTATTTTCTTTATTAATCCCTACCCTACCCTAGTGTAAGGAATGTTATTCCATTTTCATGTCTAAGAAGAAGTTTTGTTTTGTTTTTAAACTTTTACATTTGCTATTTTATTTCAACAATTTTTCCTTACCAGATTAAAGCCTTAAAACAATAAAATTAAATTTGATTCGAAGGGCCGAGGGGATTGATTTATGAAATTAAAACTATCCAGCATATCAAGTGTTGGGCACCATTTTGACCTCTTTTTGTCACCTAAATATCTTCCATTTTCCTCCATAAAACCATCATACTGATTTATAAAGCCTTAAATTCATCCACAAACTTTGGTCAAAAGGTATAAATGTCATTGCTTTTTAACAAATTGAATTTTGAGATTTTTAGGGCATTTAAACTAAGGTTTTTATTTAGGATTACGGGATGTACTAACTTCCCGTAATGTTTCCAAGGTTGAATACTTGTAGGCTAGCTAGGCGTGAACTGGAAGATGGGGAAAGGATCCTCAATGTCCAAGAATGGTTAAAATTCCAATGGATAGATGATGTGGCTCTCACAGGTGTCAAGTCAATGACAGTCAAAGACGACCACCTGTGCTACCACTCAGCACAAAAGCAGGGAAGTTCCGATTTTGTTTATTTTCATGGATCTGATAGAGGATCTCGAGGACTATGTTTCATTAATTAGCTTCCAGATTAATAGCATTTCCAATTTTTTTTAGAGTTTGTATAAGTACTTCATAAAACAGAGGAGAAAACACATCACGATTTGGGGACAAAATGCATACTGTTCTAGACTGCGTTGTTCTATTATTGTGTATGATCGATTTTATGGTGAATATAATTAAATTTTAAAGCTTTGTGATTCTTCATTTGCGTGTGTGAACGAGGCATTGGATGCCCCCCTCTATCAAGTGTGCACACCATTTTATTGTCAGTGAATGATTTGGATTGTTGCAAACGATTTGAATTGTGTCAATGGTATGTTTTACTTCCTCTAGGATTCGATTTTCATATTGCAGAATGAGTTAGACTGCTTTCAATTAGTTTTATAAGCTCTTTTATTTCATTATTTCTATACTAAAGGAATGATTCAAACTACTATCTCACATTGTTGTACATTGCTTTCCCATTTAATGATGGAGAATTAAGAACAGTTACACATTATGAATGCTTTCTTGTAAAGGGGATTAATGCTTGATTGCTTATTCAATTGTGGGATAATAGGCAGAATTTCATAATTCATATTTAGGGTTAGGATTAATTTATAATTGTTTTTATTATCTCAAAAGTTTTCACATATAAATTGCTTTCACATATAAATTGTTGTGTAAATGAAATATCAAATGAAGTTGTTCCTGTAAGGGAATTTTTGTGTTTTCAAATCACAGTAGCTTAATTTGTTAATAGGTTTATTTCATAGATAAACTAAATTTCCAAGTCAAGTCTAGCTTTGAGTCCTTATACTTGGATATGCCTCTAAGCCTACAAACTCCGGATTGACATAAACTTAAGGTCCAATCTACATTAGTGTATTGGCGCCCACCATTTGGCGCCGTTGCCGGGGAGGCATTTAAAAGCAGGCTTAGAAACTTTAGTTCTCTGATAAAAACAAAAGAAAATCAAGAAAACATAGAGTAGATTTTAGTTTTATGTCAAGACAAAGAGACAAGAAAGGAAGATTTATCAAAAATCCCCCAAAAACAGAAGTAACAGGACCTTCTTTTCCAAAAGGATTCATCACAATAGTGGGTACTTTTAAAATGGTCGAGGAAGAAACATCAAAAGGACCAACTGCCGAACAGAGAAGGGAGTATGAGAGAATGTTAGAAATGGAAAACAAACACAGACAAGAGAGAATAGAAGAAGAGAGGCGACATGAGAGGGAAGAAGAGAGAAGACATGAGAGGGATGAAAGAACAGAAGAAGATTAGGAAGCCACCTTTAAATTTCTCATCTTGGACACTAGAATTACCCTAGGAGACGAGGTAAAAATGAAGAATATCCTACCATCTGTCTTACCAAACTTATATGGCATGACCTCTGAATATCCTGACTATTTCCTATTTGAGTTTGATATTTTGTCTTGAACTTATGGATACATTGATGACACCCATAAGCTTCGTCTTTTCCTTGCTACCCTTAAAGCAGCTGCCTTGAAATGGTTCATGGGATTAGGAGAGAATTCTGTTACTAGCTGGGATGAGATGAGGAATATCTTTCTTCGAAAATATCAGGCATATTCCAGATCAAAGGATCTAAAATATGACATTTTTGGAATGACTCAACAGGAAGATGACAGCTTGGAGGAGTATTTGGAAAGATTCTCATACAACCTGCAGAAATCTAAATACAATTCTTTGACACCTGAGATGATTAGAACAGTATTTCTAAAAGGAGTAAGAGAAGAGTATTTGGATATTTGGAATGTTACAGGAAAAGGTGTCATCTCTTTCCTTCCCTTTGATGAGATACAAGATTTATGTCAGAAATATTCAAGAGGAAAGGCTAGAATTGGAAAAAGGGATATCACTACCAAAGTAACTAAATCTGCAAATAGTGGTATCTCTAGAGCTGAGCTTGGAAATCTGCTAGAAGATTTCAAGACTGATTTATTGAGTACCTTTGGCACACAAGTCGAAGTAGAAAAAAACAAGAAGAGACAAGAACAACAGGACCAGCAAGATCAAGCCTTGTCTATTTTTTGTCCTAAATGTAGAAAGAAACACCCACTAAAAGAATGTCCTTTAAATACTGTTGAAATTTGTGGCTTATGTACTTCAAATCACAAAACTGATGACTACCCTAGATTGAAAGAATTGCAGGAAGCTCGAATGGAGGAGAATCAAAACATGGATTCTCTCTACTTTATGGGACAACGAATACCTTGGAAGCCATGATTTTCAGGTATGTCTCAAGATCCTATACAGCAATTTCATACAAATTATCAAACTCCTATTCAGAATTCATGGAGTGCACCCATGCCCTGGCAAACTTGGTCTCCTCCATTAGCCCAATCTGCTCCAAATTGGAGAGGATATACCCATGGTAACCAGACATATCAGCAGGCCTATTTGCAGCCCTATCAACAACCTTCTGCCTATCCCCAATACCAACAGAATCAAGTCCAAGCCCCATCTTTCCAAGTTCCATCTTTCCAACAACCCAATATGGCTCCTCAATTGGGTCCACCACCTCAACAACTTCAATTTCCATCCAATCAGCCTCCACCTCAGGCTACACAATTGCTAGCTCAGCCAATTCCAAATCCAAATAATAAAATAGACAAACCCTTGTATAATGTTGATGATGGAATGGAGCTTCCCTACTCAATCCTCCCACTGCAAAATATCAATTTAATATTTGGGAAAACTTTACAAAAAGAACCTCCTTTTATCTTAGAAGAACAAACAGAAAATGAGAAAACTCCAAAAAAATTAAATACATAAAAATCAGAGTCAGAAAATCACAGTCAAAAAGGGAAAACATTAGTATCTTATGCACCTCCTTTTCCAGAAAGATTGGTCAAAGAAAAACTTTCAATCTCCCTACCTGATTTTGGTGTTTTGAATGAGTTAACTAATGTATGTGTCAAAATTCCTCTACTACAGGCTATAAAGGATATTCCAATTTATACTAAAGTAGTTAAGGAATTATGTCTTAGTAAAATAATTAAGGATCCATAAAAAATTCATGTGGTAGGCAATCTAGCAGGATTAATGTCTAACATCGTTTTCATTGAAAAGTATGTAGATCCTAGAATCCCAATGGTTACAATTACTATTAATAATTTTTCAATCCCAAAAACATTGATCGATTTAGGTGCTGCCATTAATGTCATGACACTAGAGACAATGGAATACCTTCACTTGAAAAATCTCAGACCAACCACAACAGTTTTGGAATTAGCTAATAGGTCTAAAATTACACCTAAAGGGATCTTAGAAGATATCATTGTTTCTTTAGACTCCTGGGAGTATCCTGTTGATTTCATAATGCTACAACCAAAGTCTAATCTAGGAGGGTACCCATTGATTCTTGGAAGACCCTGGTTGGAAACAACGGATGCTTTCATAGGGTGTAGGTCAGGAAGTATGCTCATTTCACATGGGACAAAGAGAAAACAAATTGCACTTTACCCTTCTGCCCAAATAACTTCTACATTAGATCAGCTATCATGGATTAATGAGACCAAGGAACAAGAAGAAGAAGTGATTCAGCCTGTCCTAAGTATCAATCAGTTTTTTGATTTTCAGGAAGAAAACAATGAAGATTTGTTAGATTATTTCATTGTTGAACCTGATATTTCTAAAGAATTAAGAGACATGCAGTATGCTCTAGCAGATCAAGTTTTAGGTTATAATTTTCAGGAAAATTGTAAAGTACATTCTCTAGCATTGGCACTTCACGATATTTTTAATGTTCATTCAATCATAGATATTCAAAGTAAAACAGTTGAAATCAGTCTAGGAAAACATTTGAATATAAGTGCACATCTTACTACATCATAGGAAGAACAGTTGATTACTTTGTTGAATAAACATTCCCATGCATTTGCTTGGGAGTACATTGATATGCTAGGTACTCATCATGAGACATGCACTCACCACATTTACACAGATGATAAAATCAAACCTCTTAGACAACCACAATGTAGAATGAACCCCATACTAAAAGAGATAGTAAAAGAAGAGTTGCAGAAGTTGTTAAAAGTGGGATTTATTTACCCCATCTCTGACAGCCAGTGGGTTTCTCCCTTGGTTGTTGTCCCTAAAAAAAATGGTAAATGGTGCATATGTGTAGGTTACAGAGAGTTAAATAAAGCAACATTAAAAGATTGTTTTCCATTGCCTTTTATCGATCAAGTGTTAGATACCTTAGCTAGAAAAGAGTATTTTTCATTTCTAGATGGTTTTAGTGGAGATAATAATATTAGTATTGTACAAGAAGACCAGGACAAAACCAGCTTTACATGTCCCTGGGGTACATATGCCTACAAGGTTTTACCTTTTGGCTTATGTAATGCCCCATCTACCTTTCAGAGATCAGTCTTGGCCATTTTTGCAGATCTAATTCATGAATGTGTTGAAATCTACATGGATGATTTTTCTGTGTATGGAAGTACCTTTGAAGATTCCTTGGTAAACCTAGAGAAAATTATAAAAAGGTGTGTTCACTCAAATCTATCCCTTAGTAACAAAAAGTGTTTTATGATGATGATTGAATGGATAGTTTTAGGACATCACATTTCTTCATCTGGAATAAAAGTAGATCCTACTAAAATTCAAATCATTGAAAATTTATCTGAACCAACCACTCAAAAAGATGTAAGAAGCTTTTTAGGGTATGCAGGCTATTAGCGTAGATTTATTGCAAATTTTAGTAAGATAGCTCTACCATTATTTAAATTGATTTCAAAGGATGTGCCTTTTAATTGGGATACCGACTGTCAATCTACATTTCAGACACTTAAAGAGAAGCTCTCAACTGCTCCCATTTTAAGGGGACCAAATTGGACATTGCCTTTCCATATTTCTATTGATGCCTCTGCTACTACAATAGGGGCCTCGTTGGGACAAAAAGAGCATACCATGACTTATGCCATCTATTTTATTAGTAAAAATCTGACACCTGCAGAGTTGAACTATACATTCACTGAAAAGGAGATGTTGGCGGTGGTTCATGTTGTAAACAAATTCTGTCATTATATAACTGGATATGAAATTTTTGTCCATACAAATCATTCATCCTTACGGTATTCAATGAATAAATATATCACTAATGGTCGGATCACTAGATGGTTGTTGTTAATGCAGGAATTTAGTATCATTGTTTTAGATCGGCCTGGACGAGAAAATCAAGTGGCAGATTTCCTGTCTCGTTTACACAATACTGGTGAGATTGTTCTTGTTTCAGATAGTTTTCCTGATGAACACTTATTTGCAATTTCTGTTATCACTCCTTGGTATGCTGACATTGCTAACTATTTATCATCGGGACAATTACCACCATCTATGTCATCTAAAAAAAAGAAAAAGATTATTAAACAAAGTGCTAGGCATATATGGGTTAATGGTGATCTCTTTTATACAGGATATGATCTAATTATAAGAATATGTGTACGACAAGATGAAGTCTTAGATATTTTAAAGGCATTTCATGATGAACCGTGTGTTGGCCATTTTGCAGATAAAAGAACAACATACAAGATACTCAATTTGGGTTATTATTGGCCTTCTATTTTCAAAGATGCTAAGAGGTATGTTAGAAGTTGTGATACTTGTCAACAGATGGGATGGCCAGTCTGGTCTGATGAAATGCCACTCCAACCACAAATCCTCATTGAACTATTTGAAAAGTGGGCCCTTGAATTCATTGGTCCAATTCATCCACCATCACAAGGGAATAAGTACATTTTGGTATGTATAGACTACGTTACCAAGTGGGTAGAATCCAAACCATTACCAAGAGCCACAGAACAGACTGTGGTAAACTTTCTTTTTGAGGACATATTTGTCATATTTGGGGTGCCTAGAGAGATTGTAACTGATCAAGGTGCCCAGTTTACCTCCAAACTAGTGCAGGAGATAGCAGAAAAGTAAAATATTAAGCACATAAAGTCTACCCCTTACCATCCACAAGCAAATGGCCAAGTGGAATCTACAAATAAGACTTTAGAAGGCATCATCACCAAAACTGTCCAGATGCATAGGAAGGATTGGTCACCTAAGCTTACCGAAGCTTTATGGGCATACTGGATCACTTGGAACAATAGTACTGGTTTTTCTCCTTATCAACTTGTTTATGGTAAGCAAGTCCTCCTCCCTATAGAGTTTCAAATTCATACCTTCAAGTTAGCAACAAATTTGGGTATGGATCTTTCTGAGGCATAGCAAGAAATAATACTTCAATTGAATCAACTAGATGAAATAAGACAGGCTGCCATAGAACATAATATTTTGATACAACAGCAGAGAGTCCAATGGCATGAAAAATTTATTAAAAAGAAACAATTTCAAATCGGTGACTGGGCACTATTGTTTGACTCAAAGTTCAAAGACTTCAAATCCAAATTCACAACTCATTGGCTTGGTCCATATGATATTGCAGAGGTATATGACAATGACTCAGTCAAACTTCAAACAATTGATGATGAAGCACGCACATTTGTGGTCAATGGCCATCGGCTCAAACTGTATACCAAGCCTATCGACAAGGAATATTTCATACAGTAAATTTCACAGCAACAGGAAATGGAAGTGCTGGATAGACACATTGGTGTTTCTCCTTCACTTGCTTCTTAACTAATCTGATTCAGAAAATAAAAATAAAACAAAAATAAAACAAAAATATATAAAAAAATACTAATAAAAAAAAGGAGGTTTAGTTGTGAAAACCAGGTCACTGGCACAATATAAACTTGAATTTTCCTTGGAAAACCAGGTTCGCTTGGCCATTGAAAATTCATAAAAATAATTTTTCAAATTTCGTGTCTTTTACATAGTTTTATTTCCAATAATGAAGATCTTGTTTGACTTGAGGACAAGTCAATAAGTAGGCCTGTGAGGGGGATACGCATTTTTATGCTTTCTTGGAACCCTCCAAGTCTTTTTCATATGCAGAAGGTAACTGATTTCCAACAACATAGTGATTTCTATAAATACAGAGGGACCTAGCTTCTAGTTAGGCAATTGAAATCTATAGAAGGACCTGACTTCCGGTAAGGCAGAAGAAATCTACAAAAGGACCTGACTTCCAGCAAAGCAGAAGGAATCTAAGATGGCAGACATAAGACATCGGAAGGACAGAAATGAATAAAAAATAAATGCAAACCAGCTACATCAGGTAGCAAGCTCATCATACAGGGATATCAAGCAAAGTCTGTAAGAATTTTAGTTTTTGACTTTTAAAAGTTACATGATTCTTTGTTTCTAAGTAATGACATCTTTACCTATCCTAGTAAGCTTGACTGCCTACTTCATTATCCTCATAATCTCTGCCACCATCCCATTTACCTTTCATCATCCTACCCTAAGGGTCAAATGGTGGTCAGAATCAAACCCAGAAGAAAATTTTTAATGGCCAGAACATATACTGCATTCTACAGGTAGGGTCTCCTTCTTAGTAGAAAGAGAAACATGGCCTCCTTCTTAGCAGAAAGTAAAATGTTTTAAGAAAAATAAAACATGGAATTTCCAATGTTTTATATGTATATATATATTGGTGCATCATGTATTAAGAAAACATACATATAGAATATAGATGGCCCTGTGTATTTTCAAAAAATGAAAAGAGTCCACTTCAGTTAAAAAAAAAAATCCCTTCATTCCAATTTATAATCAAACATTGGGGCATACAAAGAAATTAAAGCGTGTTATATGCAGATGAATTAAAACCTTACCTTTCATTTCTTTCCTGAATGAATAAATGAATGAAAAGTGGCATGTTCATACAATGATGACAAGAAACATGGTTATATGCCCCACAACATTATACAAATCTGCCTGAAACTTGTATTGTGAATGGGTGAAATTGGGGACTACGATTTGGTCATTCTTCTTTGGACCAAATCCAATTCTTTTTCTCTGCAAAAACCGATTGCTGTGGGTGATAGTTTTCAGTGAGAAGGAAGCTGTGGATTATAGGAAGAACATGGGAATTGGTTTGCTGAGGAAGTATCGCGCAGGAAGAATTGAAGGCAGCTACACCACAAAGGAGGTAAAGCTTAAACCTTTTCTTTGCCAAAAACTCTCCTAAGACCAGCAGCAATTCTACATTTTCAGAGTGTCATTGTGGGATAAGAAAACAGATGCAGAGTTAAAAATTTAAAGGTTGAAGTTTCCTGTTGCATATCTCTTTCCTATTAAAGTTCAAAATGTCATCTAGACTAGAACCAGAAAAGTTCAACCCCACTGATATTCATGAGAATTGCATGGAGATTTTTGAAAAGAAACAATGGGTAACTTTTTTTGAAAAGTTTGATGGGCATAGTGATAATGATAGTCTGCCTTTTTCTGAATCATTCAATTGAGAAAGGGTTACAGTGGGAAACTTGAACTTCAGATTTTTTGAAGACATTTTAGCACAAATTATTGGCCGGCCACAGCAAGGAGAAAGATTTTTCAAAACTAAGCAATTCAAGGAGAACACATGGATACCCTTTTTGTGCAGATCAAGAGCAGGGTTAGTGAACTGGAAGAAAGGAATACCAAGGAGCTGGCTGGTTCATCCCTGGGAGGAAGTAGTCTATATTATACAAAAATTCATTACCTTATTGTTTATCTTTACCATATCAAGATGTTACAACATTTAAAAGGTGAATGTGAGATTAATATGCCCTATTTTCTATTACAGAGTCTATCTAAGATGGATAAGGCTGTCCAAAGGCGTGCAAAAGATAGAATGACAAGCCTTTTTCACTGTGGACTCATCAAAATCATCATCAAGCATGAGTTGCAGAAGAAAAACTTGACATGGTCAGAATTTTTAATTCACAATCAGTTTGAAGAGCAGGAAGAATTGCTTGAAGAAAGTTTAAAAGGAGATGAATTGTTCATGATAACATACCCTGAGGCAACAAGGTTAAAACTGCCAAAGGGGAAAAAGAAGGAAAAAAAGGTGTTGTTGATTACTGGTGACGAAGACAACCCTGAGGTGGCAGGTTCAAAACAGCCTCAGAGAAGGATACGGACTAGGAGTGTGATGAGAGAAGAAAAAAAGTTTCAAAAACAAGAGCAGATTTTCACCACTTACCAGAGAAAGCCAAGGAAGTATAAGCAAGCTCGAAGTAAGTCAGCATTAGAAGAAGATGATGAAAGCCAGCAAAAACATTATGAATACATACAAACCTTGGGGAGTCAAGAAGAAGATCCAGCAGATGAAATAGGGCAGGATATCCAAGAAACTGATGAAGTGATCAAACAGACAAAAAGAACCGATCTCTTCTTGGATCAGCAAGAGAAGGAAAAGGAAAATCAATCAAGATAGGAAATACTAAAAGACTCAGCTTCTCTTTTCTCAGAGCAACAAATTGTGGAAGAGGAAAAGAAAGAAGATTCAGTACAAAAGAATGAAGAATTGGGGATGGACACCAATTCTGTCCAGCTTCCAATGAAAATGAAAAAGAAAAACTTCCAAGAACAATAAAGAGATTAAGAGGTTGAAACTTGAAATAAAGGAATTATAGCAAAGGAATGAGAAGTTAAAAGAAATCAACTGGAAGCTTAAAGTCCAGAGGACACGCATCTCCAAGCATGCATACAGATGGTATAAGCAAAAGAAGATTTATAAAACTAAGTATGAGAGACTGAAAATACTTTATGCATCTCAAGCTTCAATAGATGCATCGTCTCAGACAGGAGATTAAAAGCAAGATGATCAGCAACAAAAATTTGGTTTTGATTTAAACAGGGTCAAATATTTTTGGCATAGGGACATGCAACAGCTTCCTCTTGGGGGAGATGTTGGGCACCATTTTGACCTCTTTTTGTCACCTAAATATCTTCCATTTTCCTCCATAAAACCTTCATACTGATTTATAAATCCTTAAATTCATCCACAAAATTTGGTCAAAAGGTATAAATGTCATTGCTTTTTAACAAATTGAATTTTGAGATTTTTAAGGCATTTAAACTAAGGTTTTTATTCAGGATTACAGGATGTGCTAACTTCCCGTAATGTCTCCAAGGTTGAATACTTGCAGGCCAGCTAGGTGTGAACTGAAAGATGGGGAAAGGATCCTCAACGTCCAAGGATGGTTAAACTTCCAACGGATAGATGATGTGGCTCTCACAGGTGTCAAGTCAATGGCGGTCAAAGATGACAACCTGTGCTACCACTCAGCACAAAAGCAAGGAAGTTCTAATTTTGTTTATTTTCATGGATCTGATAGAGGATCTCGAGGACTATGTTTCATTAATTAGCTTACAGATTAATAGTATGTCCAATTTTTTTTAGAGTTTGTATAAGTACTTCATAAAACAGAGGAGAAAAGACATCACGATTTGGGGAGAAAACACATACTGTTCTGGACTGCATTGTTCTATTATTGTGTATGATCGATTTTATGGTGAATATAATTAAATTTTAAAGCTCTGTGATTCTTCATTTGCATGTGTGAACGAGGGATTGGAGGGCTCCCTCTGTCGAGTCTGCACACCCCTTTATTGCCAGTGAACGGTTTGGATTGTTGCAAACGATTTGAATTTCATCAATAGTATGTTTTAGTTCCTGTAGGATTTGATTTTCTTATTGTAGAACGAGTTAGACTGCTGTCAATCAGTTTTATAAGCTCTATTATTTCATTAGTTCTATACTGAAGGAATGATTCAAACTACTATCTCACATTGTTGTACATTGCTTGCCTATTTAATGATGGAGAATTAAGAACAGTTACACATTATGAATGCTTTCTTGTAAAGGGGATTAATGTTTGATTACTTATTCAATGCTGGGATAATAGGCAGAATTTCATAATTCATATTTACGGTTAGGATTAATTTGTAATTGTTTTTATTATCTCAGAAGTTTTCACATATAAATTGCTGTGTAAATGAAATATCAAATGAAGTTGTTCCTGTAAGCGAATTTTTGTGTTTTCAAATCACAGTAACTTAATTTGTTAATAGGTTTATTTCATAGATAAACTAGATTTCCAAGTCATGTCTAGCTTTGATTCGTTATACTTGGATATGCCTCTAAGTCTACAAACTCTGGATTGACATAAACTTAAGGTCCAATCTACATCAGTGGATTTGCGTCCAACATCAAGTTTGAAAATTTGATTCGAAGGCGGTTGGGAAACAATGATCAAATTTGAAGGGTGGGTCTTAATTTCAATTGGAAGGGCATTTATTCTCTCATCCCTTCAGAGATGAAGTGCAATATAAATAATTGTATTTTAATTGACAAGTATAAATTAACCAAACATTTTCACACACAAAAAAATGCAAAAACAAATATTGTTCTTTCAGCGCTTGTTGTGAAAGCATGCATGTGTGTGATGGAGGGACCTAAGTCAATTGAATCCTTACAACTCATTGCATGTTTGAGTCTAACAATCCACCTTTTAAATTGAACCAGAATACCAAAAGAAGTTTATTAATGGCTAGATTTCAGAAAGTTATAGGTGTGAGTAGTTAAGTGCTTGTGGTTCTAAAATTTGTTGTGTTTTGTACCAGTCCACGATTCATTGAATCCATAGTCACAGGTAGGAATTTAAATTATTTAATAAAAACAATTAATGTTTATAACCTCTATGTCAAGACCGTTTTCCATGTTCATGCTTTCCACTACCATCTTTATTGTCTTACAAAAAAGCATGATAATGAGGAAGAAGACCTAAAATTATGGACTTCACCTTCACTGAATGCCTTGCAATCACATTTGTAAGGAGTGATAAGAAGATCAGAACAATCCAACTTGTCAAATATCAGTTGATAGTTTTAATTAAAGACTTATAAGGTAAATTTAATCGAAGACTTACTTATAGTTCTCTCTTACTCTTTGCATCTTGACAATTTAATATTTTATGGTTGTCATTGCGCCTTGACCCAACTCATATTATAAGGTGAAGATGTGTAGACATAATAATCCTTAGTTATGACTATGAGATGAGGATTTAAAGAGAAGAGGATGTAAAGACAATTAATTTCTATATGTATTTTGGTAGCGCTGAGGACAAATGTCATGAGAAACCACAAATGTTTGGAAGGACGGAGGGAGATAACATCATGATCATGGCACTCATCAAATTGAAGACTATTTTTGAGCCAACAATTTTTTTTATAATTTTGTTAATAACCTTTATTTCTTAATATCGTGTGCCCAATGACACCTCTATATAGCAATGCATAAATCAATTTATGCACAGCTTGTGATCCTAGCTACATGCCATTATTTGTATTTGCATGACATCGAGTGTTCTTTATAGTTTTCGTGAGTCAATGATATTCATGCAAGAAATGAAGTCTTGTAGAGGAGGACTTTTCAAACCGACCTTTTGAATTTTATTTTGACGAAAAAAAGTGGACATTGGTAGCTAGGTTCACATAGGTAATAAGAAAAAAAAATTGAGCTTGTTTCAGGCCTAGTAGTAGACTAGTAGTTGCTGACACATTGTCACACTTTACATTACAGTCCCAAGTGACTCGAGAGTAAGAGTCACATCTCGATGGCTAGTGCCTCGTAGTCATTAATGATTACTACCCTTCTTCAACAACTGAGCACTGAGTGCATGACATGGGTGAGTAAGTGATTATAATTTATCATATTTACAATATTTTGAATGATGAGTTGAACTTTTAAGCATAGTAATTTCAACATATTGAGAAATTTATATGAATGGGTAATTTCAAATGTTGCTCTTCTTTTGAAATGTTGATGTAAATTATACCCTTCTTTATTGGTTGGGTAAAATTCAAATTTTAAATTTTTTTAAAGGGCAATTTTAAATTTACACTTCTGGGAAGGGCTAGAACCCTTTTGAAGGGCTGTGAAGGGTTCAATTTTGAACGCTACAGGGAAATGATTTATAAACTGGTGGGAATTGATTTATAAAATTCATACTATACAACATCTCAAAATTTTCCCTATTTTCTTCCCTGTGATAAGATTAGAGGAAAGTGTATCTTTGAATGGCTTGGAAGCTCTAGTATCTTAAATACACAATTAATTATATTCCAGTTGGGTTGGGTTGTCATGATTGAGGGTTATAGAGACAGGGGAGGGTGCCTAAACTCCATTATGTGTCCATTGAAAACATGGAAATGATCTTCTTGGTGATCAATTTGTAGAGGAGGTTTCTTTGAAAATGGATCTTCCTAAGTAAACCAATGAATATCAATTTGGTTAATATTATCTGGGAGCCTATCTGAATCTTATCCATTTATATTTAATAGTTGATCCAAGATCCAAATGGAATTTATCATGTAGCAGTAAGGATTGGGCCTGATCTGTCAAGAGAAAAGAACATTCCTCCTGCATACATTGATGATCATATTGGTGATAGATAGCATCATAGGTAGTGGTGTCCTGGGTTCCTCCATATTTTGGTATATCAGGTCACTATAACATTAGATAAATGACATGATGATGGGCACCATATTTTACATGATATCATAGGGGTTCAAGTGACAACTGCTCAGGTGGGAGAGTTGTGCATGAGAAACCCCATAAATATGCACCCATTGGCACCAAAACTATTTCCTCTGTCCTCTTTTTGTAGAATCTCTTCACCCCATTGTAATAAATTGAAACAGAGCAACACATTATCTATAGATAAAATATTATTCCGCAAGGTACTATTCATTGCAATTCCCAGTATCTAATCTCCTACGTTTGAATTTATTTTAGATAACTTTAATTCAATTGAAGTTGTTTTTATTGTAATTAATGATTTATTGACAAAATTGGAACACATGGATCTTCCACCATTCCATGTTCCGTGAAATGAATGAAAGAATAGTAGCAAATTTGCTTCAAGGATATTGATAAATTTTGTAAAGAGAATAGAGTTAAGGAGGCACTACGAGTCAAGTGGATTCATATACATATGGCCATCTCTTGAAATCCCGCGTTAATGTGAAATACCTTTTTGTAGTGCAAGATGGGTTCATTTTCATATAACACAAATGGGATTTGAATTGGATATATTTTTTTATCATAGACTACCTTATATGCCAAATGAGGGAGTTTCGAAGATGCACACCAAGTGTTTGACAAAATTCCTCAATAAAATGCAATCTTATAGAATGCAAAAAATTTCTAGTTTTTGCAAGGTGGAGAGATTGATGAAAATGCTAATAATGATGCATAAGAATGTGCAAGAACAACCCAAGAACTGATTCCATTTCTAATTGGGGTGGCCTATTCCAAAAAGTTCTTTTTATGTAGATGGCAAATGATCATAATGAAGTTGGAATTTTTGCATCGGACCATAACATGTATTACCATGGACTATTAGTGTTATTTGGAAAGGATCTTTTTTCTAATGTTGTATTGACTCTGCAAGAAGCAAGAGAGCATGCAAAGAGGTGCAAAGAGATTTTGTACAACCTGAACCTTTCGATGAAGAGTTACCTGGATGTGCTCTTCAAAAAACTCAATATTCATCAAGGTGATTTATATATTCTCATAAAGAGTGGAGTGTTGAAGGAATCTAGTAATGCCATCGTGGTGTTGAGACTGGTCATTGAAGGTAGCATAGATTATATGGCCCGAGTAAAAGAGAAGGCCTTCATTTCACTTCTACAACTTCTTTAAGAGGAAGACAAGAATATCATCGTTGGGATGGATGGAGGGGTAGATATTCGATACTTAGTTCATTTGTTGGATTCAACTATTGTAACTATCAGAGAATAATTGATAATTGTTGTTTTGATTCTCTTAGAGTCAGAGGCCTGCAAGGTTTGTCTTGTTGGAGAAGGTGGTAGTGTTATAGCAATGTTGATTAGGTTATTGGAATCTGGAACTTCTCTAAGAAAGGAGAAGGCTTCCTATGACTCTCTTGGGATTTACTATTGTGAATGGGGCCCCATCTGGATCATATTTTCATGATCCTCTTTTGTAGGTAACTATGTGGTTATCAATGTTCTCTTTGAAAGAGAATTTATTTGCTAACTACAGGGTGAATCCACGGACCTGGGTAACACTTTTTGGCAATCGCATCTTGCCAAAAACAAAAAAACATACCTCCGTCGAGGGCTTGTTAAACCTTCGACTGAGGTATTAACACCTCAACCAAGGTTTTATAAAGCCCTCGACCGAGGTTTTGTTCAGCCCTAAGTCAAGGTATTTATTAACCCTTGGTCGAGGTATTAAAAACTCGACCGAGGGTTAATAAATACCTCGACCAAGGTATTAACTCGGTCGAGGTATGGACCTCGATCGAGGTAAATACCTCGACCGAGGTGCCTCTGTCAAAAAAAATTATAAAAACGGGCCGCGGGGGCCCCGACAGTCTTTTTCAGCATTTTGACAAGCGAATGCTCGACCGAGGAAGAGCGACGTAACGGCGACGGAGAGATTGGCACCCCAAAGCAACCCAAGCACCCCGAAGCAACCCAACCTCGTCACAATGTCGGAGCCAAGAGGTAACAGTTTAAATTGTTTTTCAATTTAAATGGAATTTAATTTATTTTTTTTATAAATTTATAAAATTTGTTTTTAAATTTGGTAAATGTATCTTTTTATAATTTTGTTTTCAAATTTAGTAAATGTATGTTTTTATAATTTTCATGTTTAAAATGTGTACAGCAAGCAGAAATGCTGCCAGATTTTTGAAAATTTGTAGTTAAATTGAATTGTTTTGTTAATTTGTTATATATATATATATATATATATAAATTATGTCAACCGGTAGGGTTTATGCTACCGGTTTAATTTTGAAATGTGTCTCGGGCAAGCCGAAATGCTGCCTGATTTTTTTCAATCCTCCGTGAATTCATGGAGGATTGAAAAAAATAGATAAAACACCAACTAAACAAACCTATATGAACCATAGAGACAATTACTCAACTGTAGGCCCGAGACAAATAATAAATTTTTTATAAAAATTTATTTGAAATTGGTTAATAAGTTATAATATTAATAAAAAATCCCCATACCCCACCCCCTTTTTTCAAAACATAAATTAAACCTACCATTTAATCTAACCTCATTAACCCTACTTAAACCCCCCTCAATATTACTACCTTACCCCCTACTAACCCTATTCACCCCTACGACAAATCATAAGGGTAGTCTAAATTATTTAGAAAAAAATATTTTTTCAAACTATTATTTATAGTATTTATGGGTTGAATTTACGTTTAATTTATTTTATTTAAAAAGATACCAAAGATTAAAGATAATAACTAAATAATTTCTTATGATTTATTATGAGGTGGAAAGTTAATTTATACCGTACCATAATATACTTAGAAAATTCATAAAAAATAATAACTTAAAATAATACAATAAAACTTTAATTCAAATTTAAAATCAATATATATATATATATATATATATTAATTTTAATAAAACAATTATACCAAATAATATTACATGCTTATGTGAAATATATTGAAAATTTGGGAATTTGCACAAACATATACCTAGTCCCTCATCATACCTTAAAATGTTAATTAATAATGTGCATACTTATGTGACATATATTGAAAGTTTGCAAATTTGCACAAACAAATACCTAGTCCTTCATCATACCCTAAAATGTTAATTAATAATGTAGTATATATATTTTGTTGATTAAGTTTTTTTAAATAATATTTTTCTCAATTTTAAATCATATATTATGTATTAATAATGAAATTTATTAAATTGTGAAATTATATAGTTGTTTAATAAAATTTAGTCTTTTCAATAAAAAAAATTATGTATAGTAATTTATCTAATGATAATTTAAGTTTTATAGTATTTGTAACTTCATTAACATAAGACAATGACCACATTTATGATTATTTAGTAGTATTTTTCATATAAATTAATATAAACTAAAATAACAATTATAAAGAGACTCCACTCTTGGATCTTACTCCTAAAGAGACTCACCCAAGGTACATTGGAATCGTGTGACTTATTCCTTTATACCACTTATAAATACAAGTAAATTTCTCTCTATGAGGTCTTTGTTGTTTTCCCATATACCATTATTGTTAGAACCATAGTAGCATAATTCAACACTATTGGATTTTCAGAGGGAGTTTGAAAATCGTCCAATATTCGGCATAATATTGATACAGTAAATTTGGCTATATTTTTGGGACATATTATAAAATAAGAATTATTTCAATTTTATTGTTTTATTTTTAATTTTTCCCATAATAAGTTTAGAATTACTTTTACATTTTAAAACTTTAGACCTTTAAAATTTATAATATATATTTTGTTGTATACTTAAGTTATAAATATCACACCTTTTGGACTATGTGTTCATCTTCCAAAGTTGTGCAAGAGTGTCAACGATCCCAGGAGAGGCATCAATTCCAATGCCAAGTCTGAGAATGTGGAATTTATTGTACAGATTTTACTGAAACGATGGGAGGGAGTGTCGTCCCTGTCATTAAGTTTGATGGTCAACCATGGTCAACCACAGAGTCAACCATAACAAATCATGGTCAACCAAGGTCAACCATAATCAACCAAAGGCAACTAAAATGAATGTCACAATGCAACATAGCCATGTTTAAACATAGTATACCAAAGTCAACTCTAGTCAACCATGGTAATCTATTTATCAAGTATAGTTAAAATGGTCAATTATAGTCAAACACTATCAACTGTTATTAACCATAAACAACCATGACCAACCAAAGTTAAACAAGTCAACCATTATACCCTTCGTCACCCATGCTGACTAGATCAGCCATGCACTCCAATCAATCATACCATCGGGGTCAACCATGATAACCAATTCAATCATAACAAAAAACTCTAATTAATACCCCATTCAAACATGTCAATTATGCGTGAACAATCCGTTCAGCTATAATACCCGTAATCCATAATCCCCTAGAATCAACTAACCCCTTACCCTTAAATCCCTTAACCCTATTAAAGCACCTACGAGGTAATCCCTAAGTATATGATTTTAAAACCATTAACACCTAAAGAAAGACCTAAAAACCCTAACCCCTTCATTAAAAACTATTTGACACCTAATCCTTATAAGTGATTCATCCATATCTCATAAATGCCTAAAATATAAACCCCATAACCCCTTAACTACCAATTTTGTGTCGTGCAATTGACATGTCATCTTTTAGTTGTACCACATTTTGATGTATTTTCCAAGTAGGTATGCATGTGAAAAAATTATCTTATATAATGTTTCCAAGTGATTACAGTTATTTTGCAATGATGAATTTTATAATTAATGAATTATTCATTTTTAAATGCGTATATTTAGATTGAAATTTTTTAAAATAATAATACTTTATCACCATATATGTCTTATTTCATGCAGATGCGTCTTCACAATGGGGCTCTTCGCTCCATCGTAGGCATAGTTCAGGTGGATCTGCGATGAACCCTCGCAGCGGGAGTCATCAGAGGACTGGTAAGTATACCACTGTGCATGATGTACTCTTTGTTGTCAGTTACATAAAATTAAATTCTTTCACATGTGTATATTTAATCATTAACTTGTATACATTTATATTTTCACTGTAGGTGCTCCGCCTAGGCGTCCTGCGACGCCAAACGCCTCTGTTGGGGAGCCCAGTGGCAGCCACTCTAGAAACCTTTCACTGGGCGATATCGATGATGACGTTACTGCTGCTATCGGTGGGGAGGCTCCCCCCAAAGGTATATTAAATGCACTTTATTTTTCAGTTGTCAGTACCTTTAATTTTTATTGATTTCAAATTCAGCTACAGTTAATATATGTATTTTGACTGACATTTATGTTTTCATCCAATTTTCAGGCCACGTAGATGTTGACCAGGGCGTTGACCCTTCTCGGGCAGCAACCTGGGATGATGAGGTCTCCTGCATCACATTGCGGGACATTGAGGCGCAGCGTGAGCGCTTGCAGGTTAGCATCCGTTCCATTGCACCCAGCTCTCCCACATCTGCTTTGATGTGGATCATGTATGAAGCAGTAAACAATCTACTGAAGATCTACAAAGCCATCAGACCATTGGGTTCCCTTTGGGCAGTGGCATGCCAGACTAGAAGGGCTAGGGTGATGGGGCTTGATAAATGGCCTGCAGTGAGAGATGCCACTAGAGGCCATGATGTGAAGGGAACACTCTTTGATATCCCTCCTGACCACGCTGCTGGTCAACCGCTTAGACTCAGGGAGTTTAAGCTAGAGGCTGCAGCGCCTTATGTTTATGAAAGATTCATTGGAGCGTGGGGCATGTCTTCCCACCAACACCAAGTCCCATTGTACTTTGAAAAACATATATATGCAGATTTTGTCCTGGATATGCATCCAGATTACACCAGCACACCCTCAAACTTCTATGGTGCTAGTGGGGGACATAGTGTGACGCGTCCCGGGGCTAGGAGAGACCCTGCAGCTCAGCAGGAGCCAGAGCGTTTGGTAGGCATCCCTACCAGGACCTTGCTTACGACAGTGGATGTCACCTATCAGTCCCAGTTGGTGACTGAGGAGCAGAGTTCACTGGCACAGGCCACACGCATGGCAATTCATGGTACCTTGATGGTTGTCCAGGCAGAGAGAGCCAGACCACCCACCGCACCTACAGATCCTGAGCTAAAGTGGGTGGACAATGATGTTATCTGCCTTCTCGATCCCCAGAAACTGGTGGAGTATGCTATCATAGCCTGTGATGCATATTTTCGACTGCAGCATAGATGCAGGCCTCGACCGACGGGACAGGTATATCTTTATACAATTTCGTATTCATTTGAATGTTTTAATATCAAATTGTATGTCGTCATTTGATTGTCTTGATTGTAATGTATCCTCAAATGAATCATATTTTGAACTAATACGTTGCTTTGTGTTATATCTCCGTGCAGGAGCCCACTTTCATGGAGGTCCTTTTTGCCAGCGACGCATCTGTTGGAGGTCCTACCCACATTCCGACAGGGAACGTCAATGAGGTATGTGTTAACATTCATCCTTAATTTGAATTTCATAATCAGTCAATTGTTGTATGCGTAATACTAAATGGTTTGTTCTAACTTTCGTCATTTATCTTGTTTAGATTGTACAGGATAAAGGTAAGGGTCCCACACAGGATTGTACATAGTCTCGCCCGTCTCCTACTCACGACACACCAGTCAACGAGGTAAGTTATTTATGTTCGAATTGTTTGCACATTTATCATCACATTACTATTTACATGGTCAAATTGTAATTCTCAAGTTCAAATTGTAATTAATTAATATAACTAAATTTTCATGTCATGGAAACAGACACAGATACATACAGCTACAGAAGAGGGTGTTGGATCTGCCCTGATGTTTACACATGAGTGGGTTGCTGCTCACCAGCCGGTTGCTGGTGAAGGCCCATCTAGGCAGGCGAGTGACAACATCCCAGATCTGACACTCAACTCCACTGAGGTGAGTTCATAGATTTATGTTTCATATATATATATTTAATTTTGTCACCTTGTACATGTAATTTAAATATGTGGGATGTAACTGACTTGCAAAGTTCATGCTTTTAACTTCTGCAGTTGTCATCCCTGGGCTCTCTTCTTCATTGGGCGGATGAGGAAGGCCAGGGGCATATTGCAGTCGACCGTAGTGGTCGTGATGATCTATCATTGGATGATTGGCCTAAGGGTTTCCCTTAGACTTTGTTATTTTTGGAATTTATTATTTTGGACTATATGATTATCGATATATATATGTTGTTATCTATGGACTGTTTTTTGAACATGATGGATTGTTAAATGTTTAAATAATTATTTGCAATTATAGTTTAAACGCACAATTTTTAACATAATTTACAATTAAAATGTTAGAAAATTTACAACTCTATAATTTATTGTTACAATGTAAAATCCAATTTAATTTACAAAAAACATTTACAACTACAATTTTAAATTTGATTAAACATGTGTAAACAAAAATTACAAGTTTGCAAAATTGTATGTACGAAACAAAACTCACAATTTACAATAACTTACAATTTTCAATGTTTTTACAATGCCTCTTATACTTGTTTTTATACAAAGACGCATTGATACATAAAGAAATTTTTTATTTATACATGCATGCAATTGGAATGGAAGTAAATACCCTTATCCATACATGGTAGAGTTACTTTAGTAAAATACGTTTCAGAGGCTACACCAATTTTTTGGAACTGATCTCTTAGCTATATTTCCATTGACATTCAAAGGAATATTTGAAAAGTTTGTTTAAAATTCCTCTGGAGCGGCCTTCACACTCCCACATTAAATTCACATTAGATGTATCTTTTAGTAATATTACCTACCTTTGTGGTCCTTCGCTGGACATTAATAAAATTATCGTATCTTATCTATCTTATCTGAAATGGAAAGAAGGAAAATGATGCTCCCCTAGTGGTCCACAACTAGCGATAATTGTTTCTCATTTCACCTATCCTATAACATCAATCCCTTCAGACGTGAGGAATTGTGTGATGTTTCCCCACTTGAAGTTGTGATGTTCTTTTATGAAAACCCTATATTTGGAAACTTCATGATTTTAATGAGTCCAGGTAGTATAGTGTAATTGTTACTTTGAGGAGAAAACTTTATAGGGTCCCAACAAGGTAGTTTGTACTACTACAATATCCTTGATATTAACAAAGTAGTGTCAGAAAGTAATCTCATAGAATTGGAAAACTTTCCTTTTCATAGTTCGATCATAAGGTGTACAAAAGGTCATTAATACTACCATAGTATTGATCATAAGGTGTACAAAAGGTCATTAATACTACCATATTATCGATCCTAGGTCTATCTACACAACAGAAGCCAGTGGAAAAGATTGTAGAGGAATACATAGATATATTTTCCTCACCTAAAGAGGTGTCATTGCATTATCAAGTAAAACACTTAATTAGGTTTTATACGTGATGCTCCCTTCCTTAATGGTCCATATACATATTCTCTGTTTTGGAGAAAGAGGAAATAAAATGTCAGATTCAAGATCTCATCCGAAAGGGACACATTCAACCAAGATCCTCACCTTGTGGGAGCCCAATTATGTTGATGTAGAAAAATAATGGGACATGGTGACTTTTTTATTACATGAATTTGCATTGATTATAGAGAACTAAACAACTTAACTATCTCCTTATTCAACTTAATGATGTCGATTTCTTCAGCAAGATTGATCTAAAGTCAAGATACCACTAGTCCTAATCGATAAAAATGATGTATGGAAGACAAGCTTCATGTCTAAATAAGGCCTTTTTTGAGTGATTTCTCATTCCTTTTGGTTTGACTAATACTCCAACACCATTTATGAGGATGAAGGATGAAGGATGATATTTTTTTTCCATTCTAAAACTCTTTCATAGTCATATATATAGATGACATTCTCATATTTAGTAGAACTTGGGTGGAACATTTGCAACACATTCATTAGATTTCGATCACCATATGACAATACAAGTTATATGTCAATTTGGAGAAGTGTTCATTCTACATGGAGATAATTCAGTATTTACGATACATTGTGACATGATGTACATGTTGACCCATCCAAAATCCAAGTCATTCATGATTGAATGACCTTAACGGCTCTAACATATCTCCACATATTCTTAGTCCTTTCCAAATTTTACTATGGGTTTGTGTTGAGGTTCTCTCATATTTATTGTACCTTAATCCAAGTGACCAAGAGTAGAGCCAAATAAAATTTCACTTGGGGTGTGTCACAACAAAAGGAATTCAATGATTTGAAGCAATGCCTTGGATTGACTCCAATCCTCACTTTTCTAGACTTACAAAATCCTTTCAAGATTGAGACAAATGCCTCTCACTATGCTATCAATGTAGTCACCACTTAGCATGGACATCTAAAGGACTATCATAGTGAGACACTCTATGATTGTGTCAATCGATATTCCACCTATGACAAGGAGATGTACTCCATTATTCAATCACTACTTTTCATAAATTTCTTATAATTCTTGACTTTTAAATAAAAATGAAATACTTGATTCAAAGAAATTATTTAAAACCTTAGTTTTAAGGAACATTCTCCATTTCAAAAAACGTTTCTACTATATCTTCCATTAGCATAGCCTACCCATTGCTTGAGATTTTGTAAAGCCTCTTCTTCCTCTTTTAGACTTTACCTATAAAAATTATTGTGAATATACAAATTAATTTGGAAGTTTAATGACCACTTCAAGGAATCTTGTCTAGATTCCTAAAAATATATATGAAAATGCTCAATTTTGAAAGAGGTTATTTTGTAAAATGAATCTATCAATTTAAAAAAATATATAAATTAGAGAAAAAAACGAAAGCTTCATGAATGATTAATGTAAATGTAAAAAATAATTATTTTAAAATAATATAAAATTTTGTAAATTTAAATAAATATATATAAATGGATTTTGGTAATTTCAAAATATTCAATTTTAAATATAATAGAAACTTTAATCATTTTAATAAACTATACCCCACAATTACTATTAACATTGATTTACAACTGAAATCATGCTTTCTAGTCTTAGCTTTGCAAATATATCAAAGTGATTAATATAAGTATTTAGTCTTAATATATTTGAATTACTAGATAACATTATGTAGTTGTGCTAATGTAACTTTAAAAAAATAATAATTGATAAATCACAATGCATTTCTCTATATAAAAATAATATTGTAATATTTAACATTTTTATTTTATTTTATTTAAAGATTAATATAACTTTAAAAAAATCATTATTGATAAATCATAATGGATT
>LPNX010366748.1:170225-195889 GCA_001517045.1 Pseudotsuga menziesii | reverse complement strand
CATCACCTCCTACTACTTTACCCTTTTCTTCCGGCTTCACTTCTGCATCTCTGGATGAAGATCCTTCTTCTTTCTTCTTCCTTTCTGCTCGCTCATCGAGTAGAATTTTCGTCATGGCTTTCATGCTCATAAAAGCCTCTAAAAACTTAGATTCAGAAATAACAGGTTTTTCCCGTTCTGTATGTCCTTCTTCTTCCCCTCGTGGAGAAGACATGGTTCTTGAGAATGTTCTCCTTGAGCCAATCTCAGGATCTTCTTCAACTAATTCTCCTTCACCATTCTTTAACCTAGACCTGGTAAGCATTCACAAACTTGCACAAGCAGTCAACCAGCTCTGATACCATAACATGATCCGTCGGACCTCAACTTGTGTGCATTAAAAGTTTGTGTTAAAAGAATGCGTTCAGCAGGTTAATTAAATGGAACATCATTAGTAGAAATTAAATACTGAAAACAGATGGAAAGCGAACTGATAAACAGATATAAAGAAGCACAGAATTAGAGCGTCACAAACAGAAGTTGATAACGGAGTTCACCCCCTTCACTGGGCTACGTCTCCGGGTCCCTCTCCAATGGGTACCGATCCAATTAATCTTTTTAAAATGGTATAAAATGGTTCTGGAAACAACTTCAGCAACTATAAAAAAATGCTGTACAAAATCTTTAAGACCTTTCTCTCGAAATTACAATCAGCATTCAAAGATAAAGAAAGCTAAAATATAACAAATAATGTCGACTTCTACAGCACAGCATCTGGACACTTCACAGCAAAAATGATCTCTAAGCTTCTCATAACAGAGAAACAATACTCTGCGCTCCAAAACAATCCGACCCCCACTCGGTGGCCAACCTCCTCTATTTAAGAGTTCAACGGGAGGGATAAGTACTCGATTCGATTCCATCCTCTCAGCTGCTATATTTTTTTTATTTTTTTTTATTATTGTTACAACCATACGCTGAACCATGCAATTCGGCCAAGTCACTGCACAAGCATTATGTTACCACGACGTTCCATATTCTCGAAACGTGGCAACTAACTCCATGCACAGGTTGATTCACAACACGTTGCAATGACCGTTACACACATATGTTGCACCATACCATAGCATCACACGTAACGTAACCGCTTGATGTCACCACTAACTTCACGATGTCGCAGCAAATCTGTCACAGCAGTGTGAAAGGTCCGTCGCAGCTAAATCTATGTCACAGCTAAGTTTGTCACAGCAATGTGAAAAGTATGTCGCAGTTAAATCTGTGTCACAGCTAAGTCTGTCGCAGCTAAATCTGTGTCATAGCTAAATCTGTGTCATAGCTGAATCTGTGTCATAGCTAAGTCTGTGTCATAGCTGAATCTGTGTCATAGCTAAATCTGTGTCATAGCTGAATCTGTCGCAGCTAAATCTGTGTCACAGCTATGTCTATGAGTTAAAACATATGTTATGTTCTTTGAACCATAGATTAAATACCATTGTACCATATTGGATCAGTTTAATTTTTGAAGATGAATAATCCATCGGATCACCTCTAGATTCCTGAGCTAGTATGGAAGAGGGTAGCATGATATTGGGGGGGGGGGGATGGCCTCTTTACCATACACAAGGGTATACGGAGACACTCCTATCGAATATTTGGGGGTGACTCTATCAGCCCAAAGGGCATTTGGTAATGCTGAGTGCCAACTCCTCTGCTTTTCTATCACAGTCTTCTTTAAAATCCTAATCAGGTTCTTGTTTGTAGATTTGGCCAAGCCATTTCCCTATGCATTAGAGTAAATTTCAACTCAAAATGGGCCTCCTAAAAAAAATTAATAAAATAATATTTATTAATTTTGGAGGAAGAAAAGAAAAAACTATTTTTTTGTTCCTATTTTCGACATATCTCCCTTTTTTTGTACTCAAATTTCGATCGGGAGAGCTCATTGGATGCGGAATTAAATTATGCATCAAACGAGTACCCACTCGGCATACTTTTGATGGTCCCCTCTACTCCAAAAACAAGAAATACCTGAAAAAATGTGATGATGATGTCATCATCACATTTTTCAGGTATTTCTTATTTTTGGGGTAGCGAGGCCCGTCAAAAGTTTACTGAGTGGGTACTCGTTGGATCCGGAATTTAATTCCGCATCCAACGAGCTCTCCCAATTGAAATTTGAGTAAAAACAAAAGGAGATATGTCGAAAATACGAACAAAAAAGTAGTTTTTTTATGATACCTATCCCCAAATTTATATTAAAAAAGTGTTTAAGACCTATACGGTATTTAAAATTTAAAGCAATTTCATTGGCTAACACATGATGACATGGAATTTGAGTTAAAGTTAAAAGGCCCATATTGAGTTGAAATTTCCTCTAATGGATAGTAATTAGCAGAGTAATGCAACTTTATTCCTTTCTCATGAGAAAAACCAGTTAATTTAATCGATGAAAAGTAAGTAGCATTATAAAAAACTAAAGAAATTGGAACTCCAAACCTGGTCATAATATGGTCTTGCAAGAAGTCTATGACCCCATCCTCATTTATTTTGCGCAACGGAATGGCTTCGACCTAGCGAGTGAAGTAGTTGGTTGCCGTCAGAATATATTTGTGTTGCAGAGAAGAATTCAGATTTATCTCCCCAATAATATCCAACCCCCATTGCTCAAACGGCTCCTCGATCATCACAGAATTCAATGGTCCTACAACTTTAGCTTGTCTTCCACTACACCTTTGACAGATGTCACATTTTCTGACATGGGTGTGTTCACCCTTAAAAAGTGTGGGCCAATAGTATCCGGCTTTAAGAATTTTGTGGGCCGTAGTATCTCCAGAAAAATGTCCCCTAGCAGGCCCATCATGCAAATCTATTATTACTTTCTTCACATCTTCCTTATCTAAGCATCTGAGGAGAACTCCATCATAATTTTTTCTGAATAATATTCCTTCAATAATTTGATATGAGGCTGACTTAAGACACAGTGCTCTTCTTTGCTTATAATTCCAATGTTATGGTAATGATCCAGTCTGGAGATAATGCACAAGGTCTCGGTACCAAGATTCCGGGAATGTGAAAAGGGGACATACATCCATCAGATGTAGCTCAGCTTCATCTTCCCAGGCATGTTCTTCATTGTTTCCATTTTTAGTCATCATCCTGCATAATCCTTGCCCTTTAACTATAGAAGTTGGATTGAATTCGAGGTCATAATCCTAAAGAGCAATTACCCAATTTCCCCTTCCTTCTCCTAACTCCTTCTGTATGAAGAGAGACCTCACAGCTGGGTGTGGGACGATTACCTTGGTCTGGTTCTTTAATATGTAGGGCCTGAATTGTTTCACCGCTTTGAACACTGTGTAATCTTGTTTATCTATAGCTAGGTAATTCAACTCGGCCCCTTGCAGACCCGTGCTCATAAATGATATGGGGAACTCATCTCCCCTATCTCCCTTCTGAGTAAGCACAACTGCTAGTGAATCATCAGATGCAAAAGTGTATAGAATAAAATATTTATCAAAATCCGGGCTCTTGAGGGAGGGTGCATGCACAATAGCGGTTTTGATCTTGTCGAATGCGTTCTTCTCAACATCAGTCCACTTGAATTGTACACTTCTCTTTACCATTTGCTGCAAAGGTTTAACAATTTGGGCGAAATCTGGCACAAACCTTCACACAAATTTTATTGTCCCCATAAATGATTACATGCCCTTTTTATTATGGGGTAGGGGAATCCCTTCAATGGCTTTGATTCTTTCTGGATCTATGGAGATCCCTTTCTTTGAAACCATGTGACCCAGCAACTTACCTTCTGTAACAGTGAACATGCACTTCTTGGGGTTTAGCGAGATACCGTATTTCCGGTAGCGTTCAAAAATATGCTTTAGATGAAACATGTGTCCTTCTCTCTGCTTTGAGAATATCATGATGTCATCAAGATATACTACAGCACTGCGGCCAATCAAACCGTGGAAATCTATGTCCATAGCCCTCTGGAACATAGCCCCAGCATTTATAAGTCCAAAGGGTATTCTTATGTAAGCGAAAGTTCCCCACTTGGTCCTGAATGTCAATTTCAATCTGTCTTCTTCGGTCACTAACACTTGATTGTAGCCTGAAAATCCGTCTAATAAAGAGAATAGTTCAGAACTTGATACCATTTGCAACAATCGCTCGATGGGTGGAACAGGATAATTGTCTTTGTCTGAGGCTCGATTCAAGTTTCTAAAATCCACACATAACCCGATTTCTCCAGATTTCTTCCTTACAGGTACCAGATTTGATACCCATTCTGAGTGTCTAACCTTAAAATTGATCCTAGCATCCAATAATTTCTTAACTTCACTCAAGATTAGAGGTTCCAATTTTGGATGAATTTTCCTTAAAGGCTGCTGATAGGGTTTGACTCCAGATTTGATGGGGATAACATGCTGGATAATACTAGTGTCATATGTCTTCATATCTTCATATGTCCAGGCAAAAACATCTTTGTATTGTTTGAAAAGAACAATGAACTTATTTCTTTCAGATGGTGAACAACATTTTCCAAGATTCACATATTTAGGCTTCATCTCAGTCCCTAGATTAATCAATTCAAACTGTAGAGATGAGGTATGAGTCTTTACATTTGCTGGTCTTCTAAATTTTTCATTTAAATCAAACATCCGTTCTAAAGTTCTGACTCCTTTAGGTATGAAATTATCGAATTTCACCTGGGCTTGATGTTCTTCATCATCAATAATCGCCCCTTTGAATACCTCATCATTCGTTAGGCATTCTATAATTTGCTAATCGTCATCAAATACTCATAGGTTGGTAATCATATCTGGAACCGAGGGCCCGAAAAGCAATTCAATAGAGCACCGATTATTGGAGGGCACAAGCCTAGCAATTGATGTGGCCATCAAATCAGCTGCTGCATTCTTAAGTCTTGGAATCAATACAATATTAAATGCACTAAAACATTTGAGTAAATTCCATACTTCATTTTGATAGGCTTTCAAGTGAGGAGAAATGCAATGTATTTGATTCCGAATTTGTTTTACGATTATTTCAGAATCTCCAAACACTTTCAGATTATTTTCCTTTAATTCAATTGCTTTCCTTAAACCTTGAACCAAAGCTTCATATTCCACTGTGTTATTTGTACATTCAAATTCTAACCTACATGAAAGAAAATGTTTGTTCCTCTTGGGGTCTATTAGGACAAAGCTGGCTCCTGACCCTTCTAACGTTTTAGAACCGCAAAAAAAAAGTTTCTAGAAATTGCTAACTACTGTGTGGGAATTTACATCTACTTCTACTGCTAAGTCTACTATTTTACAATCGATTTCATCATCTTGTGAAAACTGAAGGAGATCAGGCTGGGCATCTGATGTGTCACTCTTCTGCTTGGTAATTTCCTGGTTTCAACTCAATAAAGTAATTTCCCAAAACAGAATCCACTGGTTCGTTTTTTTCTTCGAATTGAGTAACATTGTATTTCATGTGAGGCTCCCTCAAAATTTTAATTTGATTCAGGATTCCCTTATACGACAGCCACAAATGTGACCAGTCCGAGGAAAAATATCTGTTTAGCTTTGCCGACCAGACCCTGCTCAGAACGAGCCCATAAGCTTCTGGTATGTCAGCCACCACAATATCAATAAATTGACACACCTTATCATTTGAAGACAAGCAGATTAGAACATCCTCCATTTCCCCAATTACCTTCACATTCATTCTATCCAACTGAACAACCCTCCAGGTGGATGGCCTAGGCTTCCCATTTATCTTTTTGCAGACCGATAGCAGCATGACGTTAACCGATGCCCCTGTGTCTACCAGGCAATTATGTACATTGTGGTTAAAAATTTCAAAAGTGAGGAGTAAAGGTGGATTCTTGTTCTTAGGCTTACCTCCTATGCTTGCTTCCCCAATTTCTTCTTCTTCCTTGGGTTGATTGTCGGGGGGAAGCCCCTCCTCTGATGCTTCGAGCACTTTCAATAGCTTTTCTTTCTGCTGCGGCACCTTACACATTTCAAATAGTGAGATATTCACCCTTGCCTTCTTTATATCTTCCACAATGTCATATTCCATCTCAAGTTCGGTGGGATTTGGTTTACCATTATTTATTTTTTCTTCATTGGGCTAGGTGAACACGTTGGCCTGTCTAGGATTTTGACTGGTGATGGTGAATTCCAGGATTTTATTAGCTGAGGAATTATTTTGAAATTTCTTAACATTCCTTTGAAGCGTTTTAATCTTTGGGACTATGAGACTGTTTTCTTTAGCCAACCCTTGGATTCTTGTTGTTACATTTGTTTCTAGGATGTCCTCGTATCCCACAACCTTTTCCTCCTCGGCGTCAAACAATGAAACACAGTCCCATAAAACCATGGTCTCATCCTCTTGCTCTTTTGTTGATGAATTAATGTTTTTTCTTTCTTCGTCTTCATCTTCTATCAACTTAGAATCCAACAGCAGATTCATAACCAACGTCATTGAGTTTATCCATTGAGGACAATTCTTCTCAGAGTGAGGTTGTTGGTGGAAGGTGCAAAAATTGTCCATTCCTACCTCTGTTAAATTCATAGATGTCAAATTTTGCCGAAGGGGGGGGTGTTGGGATTGATTGTTATGTTCCCTTTTCTTGTAATAAGGCTTGTAGAAATTTTGGGTTTCCTTCTCCTTTTCCAATTCTATGATTCTGTTAGAAAGCTTCTGCATCATTTTTTCCAATCCTTCAAAATCTGGTGACTGCTCTTCCTTAGGCTTGGTAAACAACAAAGCTTTCCTCCCCACATTTTTCTCTCCTGACCATTCGGGATAATCTTTGATGCTTTCCCTTTCAGCCTCTACTTTCTCCGCCTCCTCATAGTTCTCCGCCAGAGTAGGCTTGGCCTTCATTTTGGCAAACATGGCCAGCTCGGGTCCTAGAGCTGAGGTATAATACTCAATCAGGACTTTATCTAAAGGTTTGTCAACTTCAAAAAAATTCTCAAGATATGCTACAAATCTTTGGGTGAAACTATGCACCTTCTCCTTTCTCTCTCTCTTTAATGTGCATAGTCCTTTCGTGAGGGCTGTGTGAGTCTTTTGGGTTGCATACTTATTTCTAAAAATCCTCTCGAAGGTATCCCAATCAGGGATAGAATTTGCAGGAAAACCAAAGTACCATGATGCTGTAGCTCCTTTAAGGGTGTGTGGGAAAATTCTACAAACTACATCCTCATATTCCCCAGCCCTTAATCCTTCTATTTCCAAGTATAAACTTTGTAAGTGGTTGTCTACTAGCATCTTCTCACTTGGGTCAAATTTGGGCAGCATCTTTTCAAAAGATTGAGGTAAATCATGCAAAGGAGGTGTTAGGTTTAAAGGTGATCTGGATTTCCATGCAGGTGGTGGATTTGGTGGGTTGGGTGGTTGATTTGCATTTAAGCCTGCCATGAGTCTGGGTGGAGAGTGAGGAGGTGAGAAAATAGGAGTATGGACAGGAGAACTGTGAGGAGTATCCGGGCCTACATGATTCAAAGGCTGTACAACTTCCTGTAAGGATGTTTCTACAAGTTCTTCTCAATACCCAACCAGCACTGAGTCTTCCAATATAGGATGATCTTTCCTTTTATATTCTCTTATGGGAAATTCAGGGATAATCGGCAATCCTCCAATCTTCTTTACGTATGCCCTGGTGTGTCTTCGTAGATCATTAACAATTTCGTTATCGACAGAATACAAATGTTCTCTACCCCCTTCTTCAGGAACAGGATTGGAAACAAACTGCTTCCTGAACTGTTACTGGTGGAATGATCTTGAGAAAACGGGTTTCCTCGGCCAGCCATGCACTGGAGGCCCTCCTTCTAGCACCAAAAACTGTTGAGGCCTGGAAAATTGCAGGCAACAATAGCAAGGGATTATCCCCAGTCAAAGTTCCCAACTAGCCCGTGACTGTTTGGTGTAGGGAATCTGTCCGATTTGCGGTCCGGCTACCATAGGTCAAGTAACAAAAATAAAGGTTTTACCGATTGCGGCCCGATCCACCGTATATATTTTTGTATTTTGACTTAAAGGATGATATGCAAGTGCCTACTTAACATGCAAATTGATAAAGAATGCAAGGAGTATTCACAATGTGATGCGCAGGTTCTTACCTCTCATCTTAAACTCCCAAGCATCTAAATCACACACATTGCAGGAAAATAAATACTAACTAGGCTATCTCTAGAGAGCTAGATATTAATTCATGAGTAATGCAATACTGTCCACGTGTTATGGCAAATCACAGATAGTTGTTCTTATAACCAAAACATATAAACATGAATAAAGTATACATGACAAGATATCTCATCAACAATTAAAAATCCCATTACTCATAGTGGAAAACATCACAGAATATACTAGAGAACATTCAGGCAAGAACATAGGTTCAAAAATTTAGAACGCTCTCACAGTTAATGAAACATAGTTGAAAATGAAATAGTTCCCATTCAACATCGTTCATTTTATCCCATTGAGACATTCCACATAGCACCTTCTCCAACAGGAAAAATTTGCAATTTCTTATTGTAAAACGAAGTAGTTCCTCTTACAAACAATAGATCACAAGTTTTTCCAGGGAAAAATCCCATGTAAATTTTAACTTTCCTATATTTAAACCAAAACAACTAACCGCTTGGGCTGCCCAAACCCTGTGACCTTTGGGTTCCTCAAACCGTTTAATATCCCCATTTTGTCTTTTCTATGAGTACTCATGATTTATTTCATGCATTACGTTTTAGAGTATTCAACAAAGCGGGATCCACTTGGTAACTGACAGATCTTTCTAGGCCTTGGATTTTGTCACCATTGATTCTGCCTTGTCTTTTTTTTGTCCTCCTTGAGATCCTATCGGTTCTGGTACACACTCTGCCTAACACTACCCAGCTCCCTCTCCGCTGCTTGTCTTCCAGCTACACCTTCGCGCACTGGTATTCTAAAAAAATCTCTTGGGTCCATCTGCAATTAAACGACATTTATTATTAGTTAGGATCACATCTTTTAAATCAAACTTCATCAACAAACCAGCTAGTCATCACAGAAGGCCCAGCAATGCACTCTCGTCATGAAAATCTCAATAAGCATCAAAATCATTGCTGCCCATACAGGGGTTTAAAATTCCAAAATGACGAGAAAAATGAAACTTATCGACGGCTTAAAACACTAAAACATCATCTGAGTAGCCTCACTCGTAGCCGCATCAGCAGATCTCAAACAGGCAACAGGATCTGCTAGACCATTAAGTTTATCGGATTCGAAAGAGATAAACTCAAATTCTATGCAGAAGAGTTCCCAGTCTGTGAGCGGAAAGACATCAACGTCGGACACTTAGTGTGTTGCACCGCCGCAAGGGTGGAGTAGGAAATACTATGGCCTCCGATCCAAAAGACGAAGCGATGAAGACCCAACAAAGCATCGGTGGGTGGAACAATTGTATGGCGGGCCGCAAGGGCGGAAGATAAACACACTACATCCTCCGATAATATAAACAAGTCAAACAAAATGACGCGACAACAAATAATTTAATATCATCGTTTGATTTCCACAATGGAGGCTCCCTAAGGAAACATGGTTCCGATAAGTTGTTTAAATGACCTCCGAAACAGTGGCTAGCATGAGAAGCAGGCTTCTGAAAAGAAAACACAGTTCAAAGGGCAGCAAACCAGACTCTAAATTCTGCAACCCACAGCAATTTCAAACATAGGAAAATTTTTGAAATTAGGAAGAGAGTTAACCTCAAAATAATCTGAAATTAAAGCAATACAAAAGGGTTCATGGATCCAAAATATCCAAGGCAATGCTAAAATTAACAAGGGGGTCCAAAATTTGAAAATTTGGGGAAAACAATTGCAGTTGCAACACACCCCGTAAGACATTTTTTTTTAGTGTGAGATGAATGGAGCCTCTAAATAGTATTCCGTACTTTTTGGTCCTAAGTTATTTCACAAGGATTAAGTAGGATTTCAATGTGTTCATAGCCATTTAGGAAAACTACTAAACTAGATGAAGTTCTTTCAAAATAAATTAATAGTACACAGTCTTGTAATCAAATATTTTGGTTAATCTAGCCTTCTAATGGACTCCATGCAACCAAATGTCATGCTTCTTTATTAAACACTCAAATAAAACAAAAACAAAACTCTTCAAAATTAAAACAAACCAATCAGTTTATTTATGTACAAGACAACCAAAAATGAAAATCAAGAAAAATAAGGTTTGAGAACTAAACCATTAACTGGTAAGTTCTCTTTCCACCCTTGTAAGTCTTGCAACCTGTAAGTTGAGGGGCCAAGCTTTGCTACAATTTGAAAAGGGCCTACCCATAATTGTTGAAACCTAGTGTGCTTTCCCTTTTCATCGTGTGGATGATCCCACTTAAGAACCAGATCTCCTACTTCAAATTCCTTGTTCCCAACTTTATGCTTATCAAACCATCGCTTCACTATTTCATGTTGATGCTTGAATATTTCTTTGGATTTGGACCTAGACTCTTCCGACTTCAAAATATTATAGATTCTAATCTGTAGGATTTTGTTATCGGTACCTCTAGATTTCTGAGCTATTATGGAATATGGTAACATAATGTGGGGAGGAAGAATAGATTCTTTTCCATAAACAAGAGTGTATGGTGACACACCTAAGGAATTCTTGGGTGTGACTCTATCAGCCCAAAGAGCATTAGGTAATGCTAAATGCCAACTTCTCTGATTTTCTATTATGGTTTTCTTTAGAATCCTAATCAGATTTTTGTTTGTAGATTCTTCCAAACCATTTCCTTGTGGGTAATAGTTTGCAGAATAATGCAACTTGATTCATCTTTCATTATCAAATGCAGTTAATCTAATAGAAGAAAAGTAAGTAGCAATATAAAAAACCAGGGAAATTGGAACCCCAAACCTGGGCATAATGTGATCTTGTAAGAAATCCATGACTTCATCTTCATTTACTTTTTGTAAAGGGATAGCCTCGACCCATCTGGTGAAGTAGTTAGTCGGTGTCAAAATATAGTTGTGCTACAAGGAATATTTTGGGTTTATTTCTCCAATAATATCAATTCCCTATTGTTTGAATGGTTTTGTTATCATCATTGGATCTAAAGGCCCTACTTCTTTAGCTTTTCTTCCACCACCTCTTTGACAAGAATCACATTTTATAACATGAGCATGAGCATCCTTAAACAGTGTAGGCCAGTAATATCCAGCTCTGAGAATCTTATGAGTTGTTGTATCTCCAAAAAAATGACCTCCAGCAGGCCCATCATGCAATTCTGTTATGACCTTCTTTGCATCTTCCTGTTCCAAGCACTTGAGAAAAACTCCATTGTAATTCTTTCTGAACAATACTCCATCAATTATCTGGTATAAAGTTGATTTAAGACATAATGCTCTTCGTTGTTTGGAATTCCAATGTTCTATAAAATATCCTTCTTGAAGGTAATGGACTATGTCCTGGTTCCAGGAATCTGGAGCTATGAATAGAGGACATACATCCAGCATACGTGACTTAGCTTCATTATCCCAGCTGTTTTCTTCATTGTTTTTACCTTCAGTCATTAATTTACACAATCCCTATCCTTTTACTATGGATGCTGGTTTGAACTCAAGATCATATTCTTGTAAGGCAGTAACCCAGTTGCCTCTTCTTTCTCCTAATTCCTTTTGTACAAAAGCGATCTTACAGCTGGGTGTGGAACTATTACCTTCATGTGATTCTTAAGTATATATGGCCTGAATTGTTTAACCGCTTTAAAAACTGCATAATCTTGTTTATCAACTGCTGGATAATTCAATTCAAATCCCTGGAAACCAATGCTCATAAATGATATGGGGTACTCATCTCCCCCATCTTCCTTTTGTGTAAGAACCGCTGCCAATGAATCATCAGATGCAAAAGTGTACAGAATAAAATATTTTTCGAAGTTTGGAATTTTGAGTGATGGTGCATGTGCAACAGATGTCTTTAACTTACTGAATGCATTCTTTTCCACATCAGTCCATTTGAATTGTACACTTTGTTTAACCATTTGCTGCAAAGGTTTGACAATTTGAGCAAAATCTGGTACAAACCTTCACACAAAATTGATTGTCCACATGAATGATTGCATACCCTTTTTGTTATGGGGTAAAGGGATTTTTTCTATGGCTTTGATCTTTTCTGGGTCTATGGAGATCCCTTTCTTAGACACAACATGACCCAGTAGCTTTCCTTCTGTGACTACAAACACGTATTTCTTAGGATTTAGTGAAATACCATATTTCCGACAACATTCGAAAATTTGTTTCAGATGAAATGCATTTTTCTGTCTCTTCTTTGAAAATATTGTGACATCGTCTAGATATACCACAACACTACGGCCAATCAGACCATGGAAAGCTATATCCATGGCCCTATGGAAAGTAGCTCCATCATTAATGAGTCTAAAGGACATTCTCCTATACGAAAAAGTTCCCCACTTGGTTCTGAATGTGGTTTTAAACCTATCCTCTTCAGCTACTAATACTTGATTATAGCGAGAGAACCCATCTAATAATGAAAACAATTCAGAACCTGAAACCATCTGTAGTATTTGCTCCATGGGTGGGACCGAACGGTTATCTTTATTTGATGCACGATTAAGGTTTCTGAAATCTACACAAAGCCTAATTTCTCCTGACTTTTTCCTTACTGGAAGAAAACTAGAAACCCATTCTGAATGTCTAACTTTGAATATGATTTTAGCATCCAACAATTTTTTTACTTCACTTTGAATTATCAGTTCTAGTTTTGGATGCATCTTCCTCAAAGGTTGTTGGTAAGGCTTGACTCCAGCCTTAATCGGGATGACATGTTGTATGATCTTTGTGTCATAAGTTTTAATCTCTTCATATGTCCAAGAAAACACATCTATGTACTATTTGAACAGACTAATGAACTTACTTCTTTCGCCTGGAGAACAGCACTTTCCCAAATTTACATATTTGAGTTCAGCTTCAGTCCCCAAATTTATTAGCTCAAATTGTAAGGATGAGCTATGAGTCTTGACATTTGCTGGCCTTCTGAACTTGTTGTCTAATTCAAACATTCATTCCAAGGTTCTGACTCCCTTAGGAATAAAGTTTCCAAATTTTAATTCTTCTTGATGTTCTTCATCATCTATTATTGCTCCTTGAAAAGTCTCATCATTCATCAAGCATTCCAAAATTTGCTGATCATCGTCAAAAACCCATAATTTTGTGATCATATCCAGAACATAAGGCCTGAAAAGTAATTCAATAGATCATGTATTATTGGAAGGTAATAGCCTTGCAACTGAAGTAGCTAGTAAATCAGTTGCTACATTCTTTAATCTAGGAATGGACACAATATTGAATGTATGAAAATTTATAAGTAAATCCCAAACTTCATTTTGATAGGCTTTTAAATGTGGTGAAATACATTGTATCTTATTTCGAATTTGCTTAACAACAATTTTAGAATCTCCATATACTTTCATATTTTTTACTTTCAGTTCTATTGCCTTTTTAAGTCCCTGAACTAATGCTTCGTACTCGGGTGTGTTATTGGTGCATTCGAATTCTAATCTACAAGAAAGAAAATGTTTATTTTTTCTTGGATCAATCAGGACATGGCCAGCCCCTGATCCTTCTAATGTTTTAGATCCATCAAAATAAAGAGTCCAAAAACTATCTACCTCTACTGAATTTGAATTACAAACTACATATGAAACTAGATCTACTATTTTATAGTCAATCTCATCAGCCCATGAAAATTGAAGGAGGATGGTTTGGGTATCAGGTATACTACTGGCTTCTTCAGATTGGTAATTTCCCGGTTCCAATTCAATGAAATAATTTCCCAATACAGAGTTTACTAGCTCATTCTTTCCCTCTAACTGAGTAACATTGTATTTCATTTGAGGCTCTCTTAATACTTTTATATGATTGGGACTTCCCTTATGAGGTAACCATAAATGTGACCAATCTGATGTAAAATATCCTTCTAACCTTGCCAACCAGCATCGACTCAAAACCATTCCATAATCATCTGGTATGTATACTACTACAATGTCGATGTACTGACATACCCTCTCATCTATAGATAAGTGAATCAAAACATCTTCCATTTCTCCTATTAATTTCACAGCTGTCTTGTCTAATTGAACAACTTGCCAAGTAGATGGTTTAGGTTGTCCATTGATTTTCTTGCAGACTGAAAGTGGCATAACATTAACTGATGCTCCTGAATCCACTAAACAGTTGTGCACAATATAGTTGAAAATCTCAAAAGTTAGGAGAAATGCTGGGGTTTTATACTTAGACTTCCCTCCCACACTTGCCTCACCAATTTCTTCTTCAGGTTGGTTGTTAGTGGGAAGCTCTTCTTCTAGTACCTCAAGTGCTTTTAAAAGTTTCTCTTTTTGTTGATGTAAATTACACATTTCAAACAATGAGATATTTTATTTATCCTTTTTAATGTCTTCCACAATATCATACCCCATCTCATGTTCTTTGAGATTCTTCTTGACATTATCAATCTTATCTTCAATAGCCTTAAGAGGTGTGTTAATTTCTTTCAGATCTTGGTTTGAAATGATAAAATCATGTTCTTTAACAGTTGCAATGTTCTTCTGTATCTTCTTCATATTTTCTTGAAGTTTCTTAATCTTAGAAAGTATTGACTTATCTTCCTTTAACAAACTCTGACTTCTGGTTGTCACATTGGTTTCTGATGTTTCCTCTTGTTTCAGAGAATCCTCTTCTTCTATATCAAACATTGAGACACAGTCCCATAAAACTAAAGTATCTTCCTCTTGTTTTTCTGTAGATTGATTATCCTTTTCTTCCTCCTTAATAGTTTCTGTCAGTTTGGAATCCAATAATTGATTCATTACTAGTGTCATAGAATTTATCCATTGTGGGCGATTCTTCTCAGAATGAGGCTGTTGATGAAAGGTACAAAATTATCCATGCCTACATCAGTTAAATTCATTGCTCCAGGACTATGTGGAGGAGGTTTAGGTCAACTGTTTTCTTCCCTTTTCTTATAATAAGGCTTATATGATTGGTGATCCTCTTTTTCCTTCTCTAAATCTATCACTCTGTTGGATAACTTTTGCATCATATTCAACATCCCTTCAAAATCCTGTGACTGCTCATCCTTAGGCTTAGTCAGTAATAAAGGTTTCTTTCCTCCAAAAGTCTTTTCTTCCAACTACACAGGATAACTTTCTATACTTTCCATCTCATCCTCCACCTTCTCAACCTCTTCGTAGGTTTCTACTAATGTGGGTCTCACTGATCTCTTGGAAAACATGGCTAGATCTGGCCCAAGGGCTAAGGTATAGTATTGTATTAGAGAATCTTCAGATGGCTTATTAGCAGTAGTAAAACTGTTTAGGTAAGTAGCAAATATTTGAGTGAAATTATGCACTCGTTCTTTCCTTTCTTTCTGTAGAGCACATAACCCTTTCATTAAGGTTGCATGAGTTTTTTGAACTGCATATTTACTTCTAAACATTCTCTCAAATGTGTTCCAATCCGTGATTGAATTTGCATGAAGTGAAAAATACCATGAGGCTGCTTTACCTTTTAGGGTGTGTGGAAACAATCTACACACACCACATCTTATTGCTCTCCATCTTGTATTCCTTGTGCAGCCAAGTAAAAACGCTGTAAATGATCATCTACCAAAATTCATTCACTTGGTTCAAAATTAGGTAACATCTTGTCAAAAGCTTGAGGCAAATCATGAAAGGGAGGTATCAGATTTAAAGGTGACCTAGCTATCCAAGCAGGCTATGGAAATGGTTGGTTTGCATTGACATTAGCCATGATTTTGAGTGGAGAATGAGGTTGTGACTGAAGAGGGGTCTGGAAAGGTGAACAATAAGGTGAACCTGGATCCAATTGATTCAAAGGTTGGTTAATTTCTTGTAAGGATGCTTCTACCAGTTCTTTAAGATCTTCTACCAACACTGAGTCTTCTAATTGAGGGCGATCTTTCTTCTGATACTCTCTTCTAGGTAAGACATAAATGATGGGTAATCCTCCAATATTTTTCGCATATGCCTTGGTGATTCTTCTTAAATCATCAACCACTTCGTTATTGACAGGATATAGATACCATTTCTCTTTATCTTCAGGAGTGTGTTTGTGAAACAAACTATTTTCAAAACTGTTACCGATGGAGTGATTTCGAGGAAGTGAGCTTCCTCGGCCAGCCATGCACTGGTGGCCCTCCTTCTAGCGCCAAAAACTGTTGAGGCCTAGAAAATTGTAGGTAACAACAGTTAGGGATTCTCCCCAATAAACATTCCCAACTATCCCGTTACTATTTGGTATGGGGAATCCGTCCATTTTACAGTCGTCTATCATAGGTCAAGTAACAAATTAAAATGTTTTACCGGTTACTGCCTGGTCCACCGTGTATATATTTTTAGTTTTTTGTGTTTAAGTTATAATTTGCAAGTGCCTATCTAAAAATGCAAACGATAGAGATAACAAGGAGGGTCACAATTTAATGTCCATGTTCTTACCTCTCGTCTTACCTCTCTCGCATCTAAATCACAAACCACAAGAAACTAACTATAACTAACTAACCTATCCCTAGGGAGCATAATTATCAGTTAACAATGAGTAATGTATTTCTGTGCATGTATTAGGAAAAATTACAGATAGCTGTTATTTATTTCAGAACACATGAACATTAATAGAAATATGAACAACAAGATAGCTTATTGTTAATTACAACCTTCATTACTCACAATGGAAATTTCACAGAATAAACTAGGCTACATTCATAACATGAAAAAAAATTCAATGAGTTAGAACGATCTCACAGTTAATGGAAATGAGGTAGAAACGAAATAGTTCACATTCAACTGATCCATAGCAAGACATTTGAAACATTCCACCAAACTTTCTCCAACAGAAACTTGTAACTCTTTATTGTAAAAGGAAATAGTTCTTCTTACAATAAACTCTCAAAAATTGCCTGGGAAAGAAGTCCTTTCTACATCTAAGCTCTCCTATATGTATACAAAAAGCCAAACCCTTGGGCTGCCCCTCAATGAATTTTGGGTTTCCCCAACCTTTCAGTTCCAAAATTTTGTCTTGTAGTATGTGCTCATAATTTATACAATATATTACATTTTAAATCAAAATATTTTAAAACACTTTATGAAGAGGGGCCAGCTTGGTCGTTTATGAACTTTTTCCATGCCTGGGCCTCTGCTGCTATGCCTTCGAATCCAGAGGGTTCAAGAAAATAGATATTTATCTCATAATTAGCAGCGTGATTCTTTACTCCTTCTATCCTCACCAGACTCAGGCGCAGCTGATATTCTAGTAGATGAATACTCATAACTACATGTGCCACTACATTCTTTAAAATTTGTTCATCTAGATCCTTTACCTGCTGTATCTCTTGCTTGTCTTCCTGATATCTACTTTGTAGATGTTCTATGAACAATTCATGTTCTGGTATCGCATCCACTCTTTTCTCTGCAGAGGTATGGCATCGATTTTATGTAGCAAGCATCCTCCTACAGTATTCTCCACATGCTCCCTTTGTTTTCTTTACAGTTTTCTTGAATTCTTCTGCAACATTAATTGCAAATTCCAATAAATCATATTCATGTTTCAAACTCTGCTGGTATTTAACTGGTAACTCCACAGGAGACTTCTTATTTGCTTCAGTGCATACCATCCTTCCTGTTAGAACCTCAAAAATATCTTGAGATCTGTCTAAAAAAATACGAAGTAGTGTCCAAAATTTCTTCTAATCTGCTATCTATTTGCAAAAATTTACATCTTTCTTCCTCAATGCACATTTGTAATTGATGGATCTTCCTCCTTTGAGTTAACACATATTCTTTTAAAGGCCAGAAGTCTGTCTTCTATTCCATAGCATCTTTCAGTGATGATGTGTCACATACCCCAATTTTGTAAAATAATGTTATTTGTTTTAATTTGATTTCTAAGACATTATGTTAAATTTAATGCTAAGTAGAAACTGATGACTCAGCAAAGTCAAAAGATGTGGAATGTAATTCTGAATATTTTATTTTTAATAAATAAAAAGTGGAGACAACAGCTTGGGAGAGCTGTTAATAAGAGTGTTACTGGTAAACTGGTGGAAGGAACTAGGTGGAGAGAAAAAGACAAGTGGCAGAATCATCAAACACCTCCTATGTTGTAGGTGGAAACTTCCCTACTTTTGGGTTCATGGTCCCCCAAGAAAGTGGGATCAAAGCAGGTGGCTCAATTAATGACAACTAACCCAAAAAATACCTAGGTAATCTTTTAAAAGTACCCAATGTAGAGAGCTGAGGCTGCTCAGATATTTTCCGGGAGAAGAAT
Source organism: Pseudotsuga menziesii (assembly GCA_001517045.1). Classification (NCBI taxonomy): domain Eukaryota; kingdom Viridiplantae; phylum Streptophyta; class Pinopsida; order Pinales; family Pinaceae; genus Pseudotsuga; species Pseudotsuga menziesii. The sequence goes on along the minus strand of LPNX010366748.1, from coordinate 177,560 downwards.
CATTCAGGAGGAATGCACTTCAAGGAATTCATTGGGGAAAAGGGAAAACTATAAGGAAGGTGTTTTGAGAGATAAACTGCAGTAACTTGGTCTGATATAGCTTGCTGGATGAGAGAATTCACAAATAAGTTCAAGACTGGTATTGAGTCTCAGGACTAGTACTTGATTATTTGCTACACCTAGTTCCAGCCAGGGAGACCAGAGCAAGCTCAGGGGTCCTGAGGAGTCGTTGTTTGAGCGCTCTCCAGGATTTGGTAGGGAGGAACGGCCTCCCATTGCTGTTGTCGACCAAGCTTTAAGAACAGGTTCTGCTATTTATTAAATTATGTGTTATTATATGTGTATGATTGAATGATGCATTTGCAGTTTATGATGTAAAAACATAGAGGGTAGGATATCTTAGTTTGTTTAGTAATGAAGTTATTCTTAATGAGAAACAAATACTACCTGTGTTTTTCCCCAACTGGAGTAATCCAGATCGTACTCTAGCACAGGTGGTGTATTTAAATGAAAAAGCATGAAGTAAGTTGAGATAAGATGTTAGCTTGATTATGAGATTGTTTTCTTTTATTTTTATTAGAAGAAACAATATTCTGTGTAGGGAGTAGGGTTAGAGTTAAACCTAGACTATGATTGTCAGATTTTATTAACAGAAGTATGTTTCAATAGATAACCAGTTCTCTATACAGTATTCATTTCAGAAATCTTATTATTTTATTTTGAAACAAAAAGAAAAGATTATAATAGTTAAAATGTGTAGTGTTAGGTTAAATAAAAAAATGATCTTCAAAGCTACAGTTTATTTCTTCTTCTGTTTAGGACAAGCAACTACTGTATTATAGTAACCAAACTGCAAGTAAGAAATTTAAATGAGACTACTAATTACTTAAAGAAAGAAATACAGTTAATTATTATTACTTTTATGTGTAAATTCCAGTATTATTATCTAAGTAGGCAATATACATACAAGGAGAATTCTTGTAAATTATTATTACAAAGAGCATAAGAATAAAACAACAAAACACTTTCTCATTTTACATCCATACATAAACTAAATACACAGATAAGGTATACAATTATAGAAACAGTATTGGTTTGTAGGTAAAACAATACTCTTATCCCAGTATAATAAATATTAGGAAAATATAAATTACTTACTTTAAAGGATGTAAATATCAGTTACATAAATACATCGGTAAGAACATTGAATTACTTATATTCGAAAGGTTAATGAGTATAAAATAATATTTAAAAACTTTATTAGAATAGAGTAAATTAAAACAATGTACAGATATCCTAGCAGGTAATATTATAATAATATTACAGGGTAAAATTTAAATGCAATAATGCGCAGGAAATAACTAACAGAGTATAAACATGCCCGTATCACCAAGCTCAACCAAACTAGTGCATTATAAGTAATAACCAAAATAATTTACAGTATTTCATTATACATAAAGGATAAATTTAATGAAAGGTAAATATATTTTCTTCATGTCGCCAAGTTAGGGTAAAACCCTACTATCTCAAATATACAACATTGGTGTAAAAATCAAAGAGTCTAAGCTCTTCTAATGCCTCTCAGCTTCAACAAAATTCACAGAGTGTGGCTTAACAGCCTTTCTTTCATTATATATATTTACACAGTAACAAGAAAAAAATTCAAAATTTACAGTCACGGCCTAAGCCGGAAACCCCGCATAAATCAAGGGTTTTTAACATCAACTAAAATCAGCGAACCAAGTAACCCAGGTAAACCAAAACCACGAGGGTTTTGCAGGCCACGGCGACCAACCCACAAATTTCTCATAAGGGATCGGGCAAAGAAGAACTGCCATGGGGTATCCAAGGCTTACCCATGAGCAAGTCATTGCCTTAGCCTCGTGTTGGGGCCTGGAAATTCGCAGGCGACAACAGTAAAGTATTCTCCCCAATCAACGTTCCCAACTAGCCCATTGACTGTTTGGTGTAGGGAATCCGTCCGGTTTGCGGTCCGGCTACCGTAGGTCAAGGTAACAAAACAAATGGTTTTACCAGTTGCGGCCCGGTCCACCGAGTTTTTGCTATTTTGACTTAATGTATGCAATGCAAATGCCTAACTAACAAATGCAGGGTGATAAAGATGCCAGGAACTACACAACGTGATGCGCATGTTCTTACCTCTCGTCTTAGGTTCACAAACACCTAAATCACATATGCAGCCATGAAGTAAATCAACTAACTATATAATCACCTATCTATCTATCCCCGAGGAGCCAAAAGAATGATTATTTGTGAGTAATGTGTGATTTCCATGTATGATAAACAGAAATTACAGATAGCTGATATTCATATTTATAACACATGAATGAGAAAATATTCTAACAATCAGATAGCTCATTTTTATATAAGCAACATACATTACTCTTGGTGAACTTTCCACAAAATAAATCAGAAATTATCCAACAAGACATAGGCCATAAAGTTAGAACAATCTCACGATTCATGGACACAAGCTGAAAAATAAAGTAGTTCATCTTTCCGCCATCCATTGCATAACATTAGGAAATTTCACATCTCTTTATCCAACCGGAAAACTGTAGATTTTATTGCAAAAGGAAATAGTTCTTCTTACAATACATCCTCCAGTCTTACTAGGAAAAAAGCCTCTCTTTCTTCTTTATCTATTATATTTATACAAAAGAGTCAAATGGTTGGGCTGCCCAAAGTAACCTTTGGGCTTCCCAACCTTTCATTTTCCCAACGCTTACTTTTTCAAACTCCTTTACAAAATATTACAAAATACAAAGGTGACTCATCCCTTAAGAAGAGGACCCCGCTTGGCTTTCTAGGAACTTCCTCCACGCTGCAGCTTCACTTGCGATGCCTTCAAAAGTGCTAGGCTCCAAAAACTGAATGCTTATCTCAAATTTCTCGGCTTGATTCTTGATAGCCTCGACCCTTGCTGGGCTCAAACGAAGCTGGTCTTCCAAGAATTTCACACTAACGGCTGGGTGGCCCACTTCATTCCTCAAAAACAGGTCATCAATGGCCTTGATCTGTTGCGTTCTGGCCTCTGCATCCTGATACCTGCTCTGCAATATCTCCATGAAGGTTTCATGGTCTGGGAACTCATCAAGCTTATGTTCAGCGTTTGTTTGGCACCGGTTGAATGTATTAAGGATCCTCTTGAAGTATTCTGAGCATGCTCCCTGTGTCTTTTTGACGGTCTTTTTAAAGTCTTCCATGGTGCTGACGGCGAACTCTACTAGGTCATGATCTCTTTTCAGGGCTTGATGGTCCTTGGCTAGTAGTTCTGCTGGAGTCTCTGCATTGTTCCCCAGCATTGTCATTATGGCATTTAAAACTTCAATAACCTCCTGGGATCTGTCGACGAAGTAGGAGGTGGTCTCCATGATTTCCCCTAACCGGCTATCAATCTGAAGGACCTTGCATCTCTCGTCTTCCAGAGCGGTCTACAGCTGTAGCATTTTAGCCTTCTGATCCAGGATATGTTCCTTGAAAGGGTGTAGATTTACTTGTTGTTCCTTTGCTGCCTCCAGATCAGCGGTCAGAGAGGCAAGCTGCTCTTGATGTTGCTTTGTTAGTTCTTGGGAATGCAAATCATTGGCCTGCTCAAGGATATTCATCTGTTCTTCTAGGTCCTCCACCTTTCGCAGCAACTGCTCCTTCTCCTTCTTCAACTCTTGATCTTCTGCTTGCACTTGCTCAAGGTGTTCTTGTGTAGTCTCTTGAGCCTGCCTCTCTTCATGTAAAGCTTGCAATTCAGCTTCAGCAGTCTTCATTTCCCTCTGTAAGTGTTTGAATTTTTGTTTTAGCCTGTTTCCTTCTTCTCTTTCTCTCTTTAGGGTATCCTTAAGCTGAGCTGAATATTTCTTGTATGACTCCAGTTCGATCATTACCCTGTCTATGTTATCCTCTGAATCATGTAGTATTGCAGTCCCGGCCCTCAGGGTAAGCCTTGGATCTAGATCCGTTCCTAGCATAACAGCAGTATCTGTTATCATTTTTCCCAGCATACCTTTTGCTTCTACCTTACTTTCCATTCTCTTCATTATTCTCTTGGTATCCCTATCATAATAGACAGTATTGAAGTTGGGGACTTCTTCTCCCTTTTTCTGGATGAAAGGCACTAGCTGGAGCGTAGGGGCCACAGGGGTGCTAGCAGCAGGTACTTGAGAGGTCTGCACCTCGGGGTTTTCCTCCTCCTAGGTTAGCCTTGCTATTGTTTCAAAGACTAACTGTTGTTTCAACTCTATTCTTTCAGCCTCCTGCCTTTGGAGCTCCTCCTTAAGCTTTCTCTTTGCTTCTTCAACTGCTTGTCTAGCTGCTTCCTCTGTTTCTTTGGCTGCCTCTTTTGCTATCTCAGCTGCTTCTTGGGAAGCTTTACTTTTCTCTTCTTCTCCCTTCTGCAGCCATTATGCAGCCTCCTTTTCCAACCTTTGAGCTTCTTCATTCCTCTTTTTAATTCCTTCTTCAGCCCTGGCTTGCTCAGCTTTGGCTTGCTCAGCCCCTTTTCCACCTTTAGTGGTGATCTTTGGCTTGAACCTTCTTCTTAGAGCTAACAAGTTAGGGGCACTTCGGAAGACAGATTCTTCCTTATCGAAGTGATGGGTATACTCAAAGTGAACCTTGTGTTCTTTGCAATGCTCCACAACCTTACCTTGGGAATCACTCCTATGAAATGGCATCCTGCCAAAATGGAATTTCTCTAATTCTGCTACAAATTCATCAGCCTGTTTCACTTTAGCAAATCTGCAGCTTCCTAGTTTGAATGGCAAAGGGGGGTAAGCAGTCTTCTTGTGTTCAAACAGGAACTTGTCTATTCCATCGATGAAAACTTTCCTGACCGCCTCCTTATGGACAATATAGTCGGTTGCGTATTTTGGCAACAGGGAAGGGGATCTTGAGCCACCAAACATTCTGAAATACATGCCATTCTCTGTTAAGTAATAGTCTGCGTATTCTTCTATTACTCGCATGGCCCCCTCCGAAAAACCGTCACATTCCTTCATAAAGATGAGGGTATACAATGGCATAAGGAACTGTTCGCATACTTCTCTATAGTGGCTGTGGTAAACATGTGCCCACAAAGGTTTGTAGGCCGTGTAGATAGGCATTCTTTCCCTGTCCCAGATGCATCTGAGACTAGGGAAGGGCTTATGACACAATATGAATTCTATAAGTATCGAGCTCCTGTAAAACTCAGACTTTTTCTGGGCCTCTCCCCCCAGGGCTGCAGCCAAGCAAGCAGACAGACTGTTTGAAACCAGGCTAGGCCAGTTGAAGATTGTCCCATCGGTGGCCACATAAAAGATGATAGGTATCCATTCCATCTTGAACAACCTGCCATGAGATCTTCCAAATATTCTGTTGAGCATCAAGGCTATGAATCTGTATGGAGCCCTTAGACTCGCTGTATCATACTCATTCGTTGCTCTGGCCCTGAAATGTTTCCCTATTGGCATCATTCTTTTCATGGTTTCTATCAGGTCCATGTTAACGTTACTCAACCAGTCATCAGACACGAACACTTCAAGCTCCGGAAGATGGTAGGCCAAGGCTACATAACCAGGGTTGTACGCAGCATAACCTTGATCATTAACATCCTTCAGAATCATTGTTGAGACATCTGCCCGAGGCAGAATCCATCCTATGACTTTCTAGCATGGGAAGAGTTCCGGCCTAGTGGCGACCTTCATGAGTGCCGATCTTTCGATTTTGGCGTAGATGAGTTCTTCTTCCAGTCCCATATCAGGCACCTCCCTTCTGGTGATGATTCTATAGACATCCCCCCACTGATATTCGGGTTCAACACCAGAAACACATTGAGTGTCTCCATATATGTATTCAGTCTTTGTTTCAGCTTCTGCTTGTAGCACTTCTTCCACCGCTAGGGCCTTCTTCTTTTGTCTTTTGGACATGGTGGACTCAACTTCTTCCTGCCATATATAACATTGTAATATTGAGGAATCCAAGGTGCATGCATTTACACGATAGAGTGCAGCACTTTATTCTTTCTATGTATATCATGGTAGCAATTAGTCGATGAAACTAAGATATAAATTTGCATAACTTGACTGACCAAATGCACACTACTTAGCGCTCTTTTCTATATCTTAGCATGAAAAAAACATTTCTGTATGATATTAAAACATTCCATCAACCATGCAATAAATTACATCCATATGCAAAGCGCCATTTTCATGTGTTCAAAGTGATAGCAAGTAGAGAAACAAATGCATGCATGCACAACCCAAAAATGCCCTGACTATCAGAACTACTAGCATGAAGCAAATTCAGTCATGTGCAATAAAGTGGGCAATATACTACTACTACATGATACAAACTTTATCAATCATATTTCAGCCAGCATTAAATCTACAACATTTTGCAGTATGCCGTTTCTCCCATGAAAACAATATGCAAAGCAAATGCATGTACATCCAATGCAAGGTGCAACATTCATCAATTTGGTCTATTGCACAACAAACAAAGAAAGGGGTTTTGTATATATCAAGATCATGCTGGCCGCCTATGTTTTCCAACATTGAACATTTTGATAACACAGCTTCAGCAGGGATAACATCGATAATGGCTTATGCTGCTCGCGGAAGATAATAACATTAACTCGACTATACGCTGCGGGTAGTATTGTCATTTTACTGTAAATGGCGCTTTCATCAAAACCACTATCCATGTTGTTTTCAGTTCGCAAACTGCGACAACGGCATAGCCCTTCTAATCATCTAGGGTTTTAGACTCCCAATCCTTGATGGACTGCGCGGGACGGCGTGGGCAATACAGGTTGGGGCTCGAACTACTGGGAAAATAGGAAAAATGACCAAAGGATGAACCATCAATAACCACAAGAAAACCCACCGCAAAACTCTCTTTGGACCTCATCATCATACAAGGGAAAGCTAGGTGCAGGCGGCGTAACGGCCGCCTGCACCAAGCCTCCATCTACTCTGCGCGGGCTTGCAAACAAAAACCACGGGCCAAAACAAACCTCCGTGAGTTAAAGAAAAAACGACCCTGATATATATCGGCGCAAAACGCAGGGTGTACAAGAAGAATAAGACTACGGCAACCTTAACCATGGGTAGACCCCCGTACGTATGTGAAATGGGGTTGCTAAACACCTAACCGTAGCAAACAAAACCTTGAACAGAACGAGGCATGGCAAGAACTGCCTACCTAGCAGTGACGCGACACAATCACGGAGAGATGAGTGGGTCGGTGACGGTCCAGCTTCCACGATTAACAACTGGATGACGGCTAGGTCCTTCACTAGCTCAAGAAATCGACAGCTCGACGGCAACATCGCTTTGG